>LDKF01000791.1:0-59014 GCA_001026735.1 Rotylenchulus reniformis | reverse complement strand
TCTCCAAAGAGGCATGAAAAAGGCCAAAAATGCAGAAAAACGTATCAAAGTTAATTTTAACCTAAAAATGCCTTAAATATGCTTAAATCGCTTTAAAAATAGTTTATTATAATTTTTGTGCAAAAAATTTGCATTTTAGGTCATATTTAGTCAAATTTTTGTGCATATTTTGAGCATATTTTGCGCATATTTTGGCACTTTTTCGCGCATATTTTATGCGCATATTTGGAAAAATTTTGCGCATATAAAGTACAACCCTAATAATAACACAGTTTATAAGGAAATCTAATGTATTTACATTTTTTCAAATTGCTTTTTTTCTTTGATTAATCCTTCACTCATTAAAAGCATATAGCTTGTGATCAGATACCACATTAGCAAATCCAATCACCGACCTAAAATCAGCTCAACAAATCCATAGAAATCAACCGCCTCTAAGATTTTATGACGCGTAAGCATGCCATGTTAAATGATTGTTGTTTGTTTCTTTTTCCTATATTTATATCAAACTTCTATACTATTTTACAATAAGAAATTCGCTTCAAAAAATTGTTAGAAAATTCATTTCTATCGAGAGCTTATTTTTAATTTTACATTAATATTCCCAGTTAATTTTCTTCCCATAACATTCCTATATTTATAAAAAGCAAATTCTTGATCAGAGAGCATATCAAAATTTCCAATCACCCAAGATATAAATCACCAATTATCCGAATCAATCACTCAACAATCCGCTGATCACCACATCAATCAATCCCCCGACCGATGGATCACCCCGATTTGTGGGCCTTGGCCGCCACCTTCATCACCATCGCCTTCGCCTCCTTCAGGCTTAGCAGTCCGTCCTTGTCCGCGTCCGCCTCGTGGGCCATCTGCTCCAGATAGCCCATGCCGAACACCTCCTGCTGATCCTTCGGGGTCATTGTCTCCACCCATTTGTCAATGTTGACGGCTCCGATCAGCGCGAACAGGGGCTTCAGGAACTGATCAGCGACACCGCCTTCGGCGTAGGCCAGCTTCAGCTTGTGGAAACCGTTGTTGTTCAGCTCCTGAAATGTGCCATTTTTTGCGCGTTCCAAACGAAAAGGATTGTTATCTAAATCTCTATTTGTAATGGATTTGTTCTCGGTATTAGACCTTTTTTTAACCATTTTTTTCTAATTCTATATAATCTAAAATTATCTATATTATTGAATGATATTATTTTGAAAAAATCTAAACTGTTAGGGACATTAAAATCGGTTACACATTTTTCTTTAAAATTCTTAGTTTTTAAATTTTTTGACAATTTTCAGCTTTCAAGTCCTAAAATAATTTGTTTTAAACTATTCCTCCGATATAAAAATCAGTTTTTTAAGTTTCATTGATTAAAAGGATTCTGTATACCAGTCATTTGACTCCAACATTATTTATCAATTAAAAAAAATATGTTTCGACTTTATTTCGGCAAATAAAATTATATTTAATTATACTTTCAAAATAATCTATAAAAATTTTGCAATTTTATTAGAGAGATTTAATTTAAAAAAATTGGGGTTTTATTTTTATGCCTAATTCTATGTCTCATTGGCATTTTTCTTACCTTAAAGCACATCCGGGTCCAGTTCCCGAGCAGGTGTTTCTCGAACTGGTCGCATTCCGCGCGGGTGATCATCTCATCGGCGTCACGGTCCAACGCCTTTTTCAGTGCGCTCAGCATGTGCTGTTTCAGCTCGGCGCCGAAGAGGTAGTGCTGCCCTCCCAACATGATGCCAGCAGGGTACGGCCCGTTATCGATGACCAAAAAATGGAAAATTTATAGAAATAAGTTGGAATTCGGTTTTTTGGACACGTATTTTTGTTGATTTTTTGTTAGAAACGAAAATTTATTATATTTTATCAATTGAGATATTATTTCACATGAATTTTCATAGACGTTGAACTCAAAAAAGTAAAACTGTATATAAATTTGTTGAAATAAAATCTCGAGGATGGCAATTTATATTAAAACTTTTTATTCTTTAGAGCCTTTAATTTCCAAAAATGAAACTCACAATAGCTTCGCCAAGAAGTTCCTTGGATTGATTTCGAACCAAGTCAACAGATTCGAAAAATTCCTCTGACACATTCCAATGCGCATCGACTGCTTTGGTCAACTCGTTGTAGTCCAACTCACCGTTGTGGTTCAGGTCGGCTTCCTGAAAATGGAAAAAATAAAATTAAAATTCTATTATGGGCATAAAATGATTATTGTGTAAGACCATTTTCCGTGATGAGTCGTTTCGGCGAAAACCGCCATAATGGGCGTTTCGGCGAAAACCGCCAAAATAGAATTACTTGTCCTTAAAACTTTGTTGTTAGATTTCTTAGACAAAAATTTTAAGAAGCAAAATTGTTCAGAATTTTATGCTGATTCTAATGGTATTTTTAAATTTTCGAAATTCTGCCAAAAAGTTCGAAAATTTTCCGAAATACCTAAAAATACGGTTTTTAAGGAATATTTCGAACTTTTTGGCCGAATTTCGAAAAATTAAAAATACCATTCGAATCAGCATAAAATTCTGAACAATTTTGCATTTTATACTTTTGGTCTAAAAAGTCTAACAAAAAAGTTTTAAGGACAAGTAATTCTATTTTGGCGGTTTTCGCCGAAACGACATAGCACCACCATTTTCTAGACAAAAAATGGATTTAATTGTCTAATAAGCCAAAAATTAGCATTTGATATTATATCTAATTTGAAAAATAAACTTGAACAATCAAATCATCTTTTAGTATATGAAGTGAAGTTAATTTAAAAAAAAACAGGGCTCGAATAGTTCATTCGTAAAATTATTTGGTATAATTTTTACTCCTAATTCTCGATTAGATTTTTTTGTAAATTCACCTTAAAACGTTCTTCCATCGTATCCTTCTTCTTGTTCCCGACTTCCGGTGTTTGTGTTGTGGTTGTGGACTCTAAAATGGATTGGTTTCTTTCACCTTTTGATAATTTGTTTTTAGAATAGGTATGTCCATAATATGAATTAGGTGTCAAATTCAAATGAAGGCTTGAATACTACTTTCTAAACCTTTTAAATCTTTCTAACCCAAATTGTCTATAAAACTGTTGTAAACGGTAAAACAAAAAATAAGATCGAGCTTATTATTAGGCAAACGAGCGTGAAGATAGTGTCCTACTTTTCCGGCAAAGTCATATTTTTGCGGACCTAGAACGGCCTGAAAACCATGTAAAAAGCACTTTTGGTATGATTTGAACTTTTTAGCGTGGATTTTTATTTTTTCTGACTATGACCGTCATTTTTGTGTATATCTATTTGGGCATATTTTTGGTCATTTTGCCTTTTTTCCAGGAAATTTAAAAATTATGACTAAAGATGTTAAAATCATCATATTTTCGTTTTTTTATTTCACTTCATCTTTTCATATCCAAAAGGAACAAATTCTTAAAGTAAAATATTCGAAAAATTTCTCTGGTAGACCCTAATCGGGGCCGCCGGCTACCTGGACATAGGGAAAACTCTGAACTTTAATTTCTATCTAAAAGTGCATTAAATATGCAAATAGGTAACCCCTTTAAAAATAGTTTAATATGTGGTATGAGCAAAAAAAATCGTTTAGGTCATATTTGACGAAATTTTCGGACAAATTTAAGGCATATTTGATCATTTTGGGGTATATTTCGATACTTTTGGTCATAATTTATGGTCATATTTGGCATTTTTTGTCCGGATCTTACAAGTTAGTGAAGAATATGATTCGTATTTGAAAATCGATAAACCCTGATTTCAGAGTGTTTCGACACAAAGTTAGAATTTAAGCCCTACCCTACGCATGAGCTTTTACAAAAAAAACCCTATAGGATTGATAAATGAAAATGGACATTTTCTAAAAAATTCTCATCAATTAACATAACTTTTACTCACTCTGGTATTCTTTCGCCGGATAGTCATAATAACTATATGCATATGCCCCTACTTCCGTGCCAAAACAACAGTAAGATAACAGGAAAATAAGACCCAAAACAGACATTTGTATGGAGTTAGTTCTGAAAGGAAAAAGGGATAATAAAAAATATGAACATCGATGGAATTTCAAAATATGAAAAGGCAAAATTCAATGTCATGATTAATTTATTTTTATCGTTTATTAGGTGAGTAAATTCATTGAATAAATACCGTATTATCTCCGATAGAAACCCGGGGGCTTCTATTTTTCAACCCCTTTAGAGAAGGGGGACTTTTGTCGGAGAGAGGGCTTCAAATAGAGAGGGCGATTCTATTATCAATCCTCCTCGGGCAAGGGCGTAGACAGAGATTAAAATTTTTTCAGAGGGATTATTAGAGGGGAGGGGAATAAAAAAGGAAAAATTTATAACAAAAAGACTAAAACTCTTCACATCCATCGGTATTGCCGACGATATAGTTTTTTGCTCGTCAACGAATTTCTATGATATTAGCGACCCTGAACATTTGCAGTTCTCACTATAACACCTAGAGAAATGAGTTTGGTGCCAAGGAATTAAACAAAAAATTAGCTACAAAAACTCATAAAAGAGATTTCATTTTTGTTAATGATCTGAATGGAGATGGGGGACTTCGAATAGAAAGGGGCTTCTATTTAAGAGGGGGCTTCTATTTTTTCAAACCCTCTCTTAAGGGGGCTTCTATTGGAGAGGGGACTTATATTAGAATGAATATGGTAAATTGGGTTTTTTCTGGCCATTTTATTGACCAGAAAAATTAGAATAAGGGTAAAGATGAAGGGGAAGATATGGAGGTGGAAGGGTCTTATGAAGAAGATCATAAAAATAACGAGTCCTCTATAATCCGGGAGACCATAATATGGAACTCAAAAATGAATGATTTTTTGGGAGTTTATATTTTATATACAGATTAGAGATTACCTATGTGGGGGAGGGGAGGAGCATAAGAAATACGGATGAAGGAGAGAGGATGGATGGTTGGTGGATGGCAGACTCCAAAGATGTTGATCTGCGACATAGGCTGTCGGGCACATGAGATGTCGGAGATCCAAGAAGAGTGACCAACGATCAGCAGCAGACATGGGGGAGGGNATTTTTTTTTGGTAACTCAGAACGGCGTGAAAATCACGTAAAACACATTTTTAGCATGATTTAAACCTTCTAGCATGGATTTCTAACTGCATATTTTTGCATATTTTCGACTTTTTGTGCATATTTTGCATATTTCGCATTTTTGCGCATATTTGAGCATATTTAGGGCATTTTTTTTAGAAAAATATGCATTTTTTGAGAAATTTTTGCATATTTTGAGAATTTTTGTTGCATTTTTTGAAATTTTTCGGACATTTTTCAATTTTTTTTCAATTTTGAAAAATTCCAGAATGGTTAAACTATTATAATTTTCAAAGAAAAATGACCAACTTTTCTTAAGAAAAACATTGTTTTTCAAAAAATCTCCAAAGAGGCATGAAAAAGGCCAAAAATGCAGAAAAACGTATCAAAGTTAATTTTAACCTAAAAATGCCTTAAATATGCTTAAATCGCTTTAAAAATAGTTTATTATAATTTTTGTGCAAAAAATTTGCATTTTAGGTCATATTTAGTCAAATTTTTGTGCATATTTTGAGCATATTTTGCGCATATTTTGGCACTTTTTCGCGCATATTTTATGCGCATATTTGGAAAAATTTTGCGCATATAAAGTACAACCCTAATAATAACACAGTTTATAAGGAAATCTAATGTATTTACATTTTTTCAAATTGCTTTTTTTCTTTGATTAATCCTTCACTCATTAAAAGCATATAGCTTGTGATCAGATACCACATTAGCAAATCCAATCACCGACCTAAAATCAGCTCAACAAATCCATAGAAATCAACCGCCTCTAAGATTTTATGACGCGTAAGCATGCCATGTTAAATGATTGTTGTTTGTTTCTTTTTCCTATATTTATATCAAACTTCTATACTATTTTACAATAAGAAATTCGCTTCAAAAAATTGTTAGAAAATTCATTTCTATCGAGAGCTTATTTTTAATTTTACATTAATATTCCCAGTTAATTTTCTTCCCATAACATTCCTATATTTATAAAAAGCAAATTCTTGATCAGAGAGCATATCAAAATTTCCAATCACCCAAGATATAAATCACCAATTATCCGAATCAATCACTCAACAATCCGCTGATCACCACATCAATCAATCCCCCGACCGATGGATCACCCCGATTTGTGGGCCTTGGCCGCCACCTTCATCACCATCGCCTTCGCCTCCTTCAGGCTTAGCAGTCCGTCCTTGTCCGCGTCCGCCTCGTGGGCCATCTGCTCCAGATAGCCCATGCCGAACACCTCCTGCTGATCCTTCGGGGTCATTGTCTCCACCCATTTGTCAATGTTGACGGCTCCGATCAGCGCGAACATGGGCTTCAGGAACTGATCCGCGACACCGCCTTCGGCGTAGGCCAGCTTCAGCTTGTGGAACCCGTTGTTGTTCAGCTCCTGAAATGTGCCATTTTAGAACAATACCATGCTAGAGATTATCACACATTATTTATCCTGGATTTGAACTCGGTAATAGGCGCTTTTTTCTAAGTTTAATTTTATTTGGTTTAGATATAGTTTAATCTATTCAAATCCCGAAATTGTAAAGACAAAAAGTTTAACTTCTATAGGAGGCTTTATCTATGATATTTTCGAAGTTACATGAAATATTTAATATATGCCTCAAATAAATTGTTCATTAGAATTTTAGCCTCAATCATTTTAAAATTATATTCTTTAATTTTTATTTTCCTAATCAAAACAGGAGGTTTTTTCGACCACTTTGGATATAAAAATCAGATTAAAAAAGTACATCTAAAAGGTTGTTTATCCAAGTTTGTCTATAACTGATAAATGAAAAATTCACAACAAAATTGCCAAATCTTTATGATTTCATTAAATCTATCTCAATTTCTTTTTTAGTATATTTTTGTCTTACCTTAAAGCACATCCGGGTCCAGTTCCCGAGCAGGCGCTTCTCGAACTCATCACATTCCGCGCGGGTGATCATCTCATCGCCGTCCCGGTCCAATGCCTTTTTCAGTGCGCTCAGCAAGTGCTGCTTCAGCTCGGCCCCGAACAGATAGTGCTGCTCACCCCAAAAGATACCAGGGTTGGGGCCGTCATCGATGACCAAAAAAATTAAAAGTTATATCAAGTTAGATTTTTTAGATGCAGTATTTTTTGAGTTTGCTTGGAAAAAAATTTCATTGAATTTTTATGGACTAAAAAATTTTTCTTTGATTGCCTTAAAAATGAAATAGACCCTAAAAAAAGAAAATTTGATTGGAAAAAATTCTCATGTGGATATCAATTTAAAGAACGGATTTTTATTCAATCTCGAATTTAGAAAAATAAAACTCACAAGTTCTTCACCAAGAAGCTCCTTGGATTGGTCTAGCACCAGGTCCACGGACTCAAAAAATTCGTCCGGCACCTTCCAATGAGCATCAACCGCTTTCGCCAACTCGGAATAGTCCAATTCGCCGTTGCGATTCAGGTCGGCTTCCTGGGAAATTATGTAAAATATAATTGAAATTTTTGTAAAATGAGATTTATCCATCAAAAATCCCTTTTGTGTGTCATTTAGGATTTAAATTTTAAAAATATTCATAGTATTGCTCACCTAGTGATTGCATGAAAAGCACTATTAGAATGGATTTAGTGCACATTACAATTAAGATACCAATTTATGAATTTTTTTTGGTTGAAATTTTCACTTAAAATGCAATAAAAACGAGTTTTTTGTGAGTTATAAGATTATTTAAAATTTTTTAAAAACCAAATCAATTTTATCAGAGTTTTTTTATGTAATATATAAAGCTCCGGTCTATGAATAAATGCTATTGCTTGATAAATTTTTAGGCATTTCACCTTAAATCGCTCCTGCACCAGATTTTTGTCCGTTTTCCAGATTTGGCGGCTAAAGGTTGTCGATGATGGTCGTGGTGTAAAGAATCTTGGGGGAAAGTGTCGTTTCATGTCTAACAGGCTTTGTCGCATCAATTTTCCCTGCACTGACAAGCCAAGACAGCAGGACGACACGCAAATCAGATACAAAATGGTTATCGTTGTGAGCATAGACATAGACATAGCTTGTAAAACAAAAATAGTGTCAAAATGGAATTAAGAGGGATGAACGCACAATCTAGCACCATTCACTAAGATTTAAGTAAATCCAATCCAAATTTTTTTAGAAATGACTATTGAAGTGTTTTTTTTGTAAAGATAGAACTACAAAAAGGCTATGATTCAATTTTTTCATATTGGCCATTATTGTCGCTTATCAATAAACCAAGGACAAAATATGCCGTTAACAGGTTTGGCAACAAAATGATGAAACAATGTCATCATTATGGCCAAAATATTTTCAAAAATTTGGTCAAAAGATTAATTTTGCCATAATTTTCTGGCCACTTGGCCAATTGAATGAAATTTAAATTGAACCCTTTTTGTGGTTTTTATTATTTTACGTACAGAACACTCCCGGGTTGCTGATAGATAGGTGGAGAATGGAGATTCGAATTAAGGACATCTATGGCTTTTCAAATTGCAATGAAAAATATGGAAGTGTATGAATTGAAAAATGGTGGTCCTTAAAAGACGAGGCCAATTGCTGAATCATTGGCATTTGGCAGAATATAGACTGAAATGTCAAGACAGGAATGAATTATTAACAGGAAGAAGGAATTCCCGTTAAAATACCATTGATGACGGAAAACTAAACAACATATTGATAAATCATAGCATAATGTGGTTTGAAGAATATGCTTTTATATCAACCCTAATGTTTGTGGCTATTTAAGCGCGGAATTTTAAAGGTATGAAAAATATGAAAAATGTTTGTATAAAAATTTACGAAAATCCGAGGCATGAATATTTGCGTCAAAAAAATTTATATTGAATTAATCCTGACATATCGAAGCACAATTTACATTTAGGGACAATATATAAATATAATTTTTAAAATAGTAAAGTTTAAAACAAAAATTGTCTGCTAATGGTTTAACGAGGAAAAATTCACCTTGCTTTTTTATCAATTGTTCAGATTAAGAAAATGTGCAAAATTTTGAATCACAATGCTTTAACATGAAAAATATCGTGTTCAATGATCTCAAAAGACCAAAATTTTTATGATTATTAAAATGGGAGCAATTTTGCATGAATAAGCAAAATTTCTCATCCATCGATTCTGCCTTATTCAGTATTTGCATTTTGTAAAATGCTAAATAGGTATGTAGCATTTCCGCAAAATTGATAAAATGTTGCTTAAATATTGATATTACCTAATAGTGAGAGAATTTGCTCAATTTAATCCACAGCATAAAAACCGAAATTTTAGGAAAAAAGTATCAAACGCAATAGGAATTAAAAATTATATAATAAATTTGTAGAACAATAACAAACATAATATACGGTATCCAAAGCAGGGTGGAACGATGGGTCAGACCACAGTGATACTTTTCCGCTGCGGATTACGGTAATATCAGAGTGATATTTACCGCAAAACTCACCAGTGGGCGAAACTAGGAAAAATTCTCGTTAAAACCATGAAAATGGTAGTGAAATCATAAAACAAATTTTAAAAAACATCTGCAAAATTTTTAGACAAATATATAAATATTCAAATAAACCCTCTATGAGTGTTTGATGGCTTATAAATGATCCGACTGTAAGAATTTCATATTTTTTCAAAATATAAAAAATTCACTGTCCGATTATATTCGCAAAAAAATTTTTTTTTATTCACAATAAACAAAGACCGAAAGCAATGATACCTTTAGCATCAACCGAGAAATGAACATTTGAGACTTGACGATTAGAAAAGCCTGGATTCGAGATTCTCTAATATCACTAGTAAGTCTATTTTTGCATTTTCAAGATTTCATCGTCCGATTGTCCATGGTGGACATGGACACGACTCGCAGCGATCCGTCTTCCGGTTTGGCCACCAAAACAAAGAAATATTTTGGCATTCTGCTGCACGTTGATGGTCAATGACACTATTTTTAGACCAACAAAAAGAGGTGATTTGTCTCTTAGGCTTAATGTCACAACGGTGCTATGGCGCTAAAAAAAGTGCCAAAACTCAGTAGTATGTTCGCCATAAACCTTTTTGGTAAGACAGAATTTTATGCTCTATCTTCCGATATTTTTAATTTTACGAAATTCGAACAAAAAGTTCGAAATTTTCGTGTTTTACGATATTTTTGAAAAATTTCGAACTTTTTATTCGAATTTCGAAAAACTAAAAATACCAGAAGATAGAGCATAAAATTCTGCATAACTTTATCGCTGGAAGTTTTGGTCTAACAAGTCTTACAAAAAAGTTTATGGAGAACATACTCGGTTTTGGCACTTTTTTTAAAACGCCCATTATGGCACTTTTTTAAAACGACCCAGCACCGTCACAACTTAATCTCACCATGGATCGATAAAGTTTGTCGAGTTAGGCATGGAAAATTTAAAAAAATAAAGAAGAATAAAATGCTGAACATGTCAAGATCTTGGTTACGCATTCATATACATGTTGGACCCATTGTTCGGTCCAATCCTGGTTGTGGGTTCACTCTTGGAGTAATTCTGCGATTTTCCGAACAATTGGAAAGCTGCGGCGCGCAAGTCAACATGGAAGATGATGTAGGTGAAACTGTTGGACACTCCTAGATATATAAATAGGAATGTTAGTTAGTGTAAATTATCATTTTTAATCATATTTATTTTATAATTTTAAAAGAAAAAGAATAAAAATGGATCATAAAGTGCAAAATTTCAGAATAAGCTTGACAAATAATATAAAAAGAATAATGCACTTGAAATGGGATTTTCAAGAATAGCCTTTTTTTTATTAATTTCAACTGTTTTTTATATAATCATAACTCTTAATTTTTTTTAAATGTTTTTTTGCTAAATTTACCTGCCAGCAACAATCCGACCAAGTAGAATGGGCCCAGTCGTTCGAAAGTTTGCATGCCGAAATAATCGATGGCCCCGACGAAAATGGACGGAATCAACAGGAAAATGATGGAAATGACCAGGATGGATACTGACAGACGGTTCGTCTGAAAAACACCATATTTCTTTTAGTTTTATCTAAAAAACTTTTTATATTAAATTTTAGAACAGTGATTTCACATATCCGTATATTTGTGAGTTTATATTTATGGCGTTTTTTATTTAGTTAAAATTTTAAAAAAAAATTTTTGCCTGGTTGAAGTTCTGCAGTTCCTTCGCTTCTGTTGTGGTTGCCACGGTGACCACGATGACTTTTTTGGAACGTACGCGGATCTTGTTAAAGTCATAGATGACAGCCAGGGCCAGGATCAGCATGAGGAAGTTCAGAATCTTAACAAAAGGAACTGTTAGAATATGATCAATTCCTTATCAAAAATTATTCTTCATATTCAACAAGTCATGTTCTTACCAAGATTCAGGAATTTTTCATCATTTGCTTACCATGTTGCTCATTCCCCAATAGAGACGGAAGGAATGGGACACAAAGCATCCGATTGTGTCGCATCCGGGCACAACTTCCTTGATGCCCATACTGTATTCGATTATCACATCAACAATTGCCAGGACTAAAAAATAATTTACGTAATAAAGAGTTTGCTTGAAATTTTACCTATGCCAGTGCCAAGGACAATGGCCAAGAAATGTGTGGCATTTTTCTTGCGGTAATAGATGGGCCATCGCATTGCTTGCAGACGATCTACAGCGATGCCAGTGGCGATCAGCAAATTGATCTGTTCAAAATATATATTAGTTGTCATTATTGAGGATATGTGTAATCATGAAAGTTGATATTATTTTTTGAATACCATGAAATTGCACATTTCTTCGGGAATAGTAAAAGACCCTACCTTGAAATGGATGACCAATGGTTGTGCCAATGCTACAGTAAAATGACCAGGGTACATTAGCTCCTCCGTGTTCCAGCCAACAATGAAATTGGTCGTGTATGGGATAGCTGAAATTATAATGTTTTGATTTTTAGAATAATTTTTTCTATTTTATATGGGCATTTTATTATAAAATTCAAATATATAAGTGATTTAAAGCCTTAAACCCTTAAAATAAGTTTAATAGTTCGAAAAATCGCAAAAATACTTACATGACAGCGTACCAAAAAGGATAAATGGTTCAAATTTCCAGACAAAAACCCCTAATTCTCAAGACAAGATGGATGCTGTTTTTTGCGATTAAAAATGTTTTTTTACAAACTTGAAAGGGCGTAAAGAAAATCAGTGATAGCCAAAGTCAGGATCAGTTTCAGTTGTTGTTGCTGTTTAAGCCGTTTATTCCTGGAAAATAAATCTAAATTTTTAAAAAATTTTTGATATTTTCCTTACGAAAAGAACAGATAAATGATCATCCCATTGCCGCTCAAAGAAAATAGCTGAAGGGCCAAAATGAAAAAGTCCAGGCCCAAATAATAATAAGGACTGAAATACATTTATCCAATGTCTAAAAGAAATAATAATATAAAAGAAATATCAACATTTATAAAAAACATTTGATATAAAAGCTCGTAAAAATCTTCAATGTGTATTTTTGAACATATTTTTAATTCGAAATTAATTCTTTCTTTTTAATTTGTAAAATTTGGGCCAAATATTTTTAAAAAATTTTCTTGCCATCTATATTTACAATTTTTTCTGTTTCAAAAAAGTCAAAAACATTTTTTGTTTAAAAATGAAATGCTAGAGAGTTAAAAAATTATTTGGACATGAAATATAATAGCTTATAAAATGGTAAGTTTTCTCGTTTATTTGCTCAATCAGAAGGTATCTTATGAAAATGAAACTAATCAGGTTTAAGGTGATAAGTAACAACCAACTTTTCTGATATAATTAGGGGAATACATACGAAGGATGTTTGGACTTTGGATCTTTTTGTTAAGAGAATGGCCCATAATTTGCTTATTATAAAGGTTAAGATTCTCGTTAATAAGTTTTAACTGGAATCGTGAGGAGGAAAATACTTTGCGGAAGTTTTTTGTAATGTAATATTGGTCGAATATAAAATAAAATAATTTTATAACAAACTTTATCTAATATTTTCATTATAGATGTACTAATTGTAAGTCGAATCATTAATCCAAAAATAATAATCTATCAAAATAAAAATTCTATCGTATTTCCTCTAAAATAAGACTTCTCTGAGGAACTTTAAAAATAAGACACCTGTCCTATTTTATAGGAAATAAGGTAAATGCAAAAGAAAAATTATGGGTTTTTGATGATAACATTTTATATAAATTAAAATTTATTTCTAAGGGTTTTTAGGGAATTTTCACACAAAAAATATGCAAACTATAGGGAAAAAATTTTTTGAATTTGTTTTCTTAAATCAAATAAATCCTTAAAAATTGAAATGGTTTTCTATTTGGCCATAATTTATTTTCATCATATTTTTAACCATATATTACGCTTACACTATAATTTGCCTGATAAATGATAGTTAGGGGTTTCAATTAAGATTATAATAATAAATTGAAATGACAAAACATATCATTAATCATGCGAATGGATATCTATTTTGAATGGGATTTGATAAAATGTCTAACTCATTATTACTCATTTTACTTATTAAGTAATATAATAAAAATCGAATAAGACATAAATTAACCAATAAAATATTAAATTATATTGCCACCAAGCTAACAAGTCTGCCAATTCCATTCAAGGAAACTAATAAATATTATCTTAATAACTTATGAAAAACAATCTATAATGTGATAAACAAGACCTTAATAGTAATAAAATTAAAATGTTATTAGCCAATCACCAATAACATGTTTTCAACTTTTTTCAGAACTGGTTTAGCCATTAAATTTTTACAAAACAATTAGAATAGAAAATGGAATTTAAATTTTAAAAAATGTGTTCAAAATTATCTTTTTTTGAAGTTTAAAACAAAGTTTATCGGTTCTATAAAATTATTAATAATAGGTTGTAGGAGTAATCAGGTACCTCACATATAGTCGAGATAACATAATGACATTTAATGAGAAATGGTCCATAATTGCATATTGAAATAATTGTTACGGCCAACTTTTCGCGCGAATCCTTTTGTAAATAAAGAATAAAGGGAATTATTTATGGGCTAATAAATAATGAAAAAGGTTTTATTAAATAACACCTTAAAATATCAATAAATTAACAATTAAAAAATCTTCATAGATTTGTAATGTTAATAGTATTGCAAAACACAAAGATAAGATAAAAAGCATAAAGTGGAATATAATAAAATCGTGCACACAGTAAACTCACAGGTGAACACGACCGGTTATAGCCGAAATGCAAATTGACCAGCAGAACCATAAAATATTAATGAAATCATCAACAAAAATGATAATAGGCTTTTTTAGCAATAAAAATCGTAGATACCGTTATTTATTATTTATTTAGTTTTTTTAATCGTTTTTTAGATAATTCTAAAGATTTTTTAAATTTTTTTCAATTGTTGAGTGAAAATCTCTTACATTTTTGCTGTTAAAAGTATTATTTCTAATGCATATTTATAATGCTTTGGATAAATAGTTTTATCAGGAGCAGAAAAGATCAGAGCTGATCCTTATAATAATTGATCTGAATGATCAAAATTCGACCGATCACTGATTAGAGGTTGAGGGATCTCCAATTCGGCGTATTGCTCTTGATCGTTCTCGTTCCCTTTCGATTTCAATGCGTTTCTCCGCCTCCATCATAGGCTTGATTATGGCATTTTTACGCTCCACTGAGCTGACGCGGAAACAGTTGACGCAATGCACCGCTGACGCACCCAAAGTGCCGAAAAAGGCACTAATGAAGGTCCATCCGGAGAGAAAGCCAGCCATGCAGGCACAGGCCTGGCCCATGTCACGGTCATAATGGGTGTCCTAAAAACATAAAAAATTGGTTTGAGAAATAAATTTATTTCGATTATTATAAATTTAAAATTAAATATATATATTATACAACGCGATGAAATCGCGATTTTTTTTTGCGGCATTTTAGGCCTATTAATTAGTAATAAGCCAAATTATTTCAACTTCGACCCTATTCACAACATGCTATAAAAGAAGGATCAAAATTTGTAATTATGAATAAAATTTGGGAAAATTCGAAACGGAACATGTATGGAAATGTTTTGAGGATGATCATAATAGCAATGACCTTTTTTGATTAGATGTTTCATTCTGACGTCATAGTCGGATTCTATGCCATGTAAACCCTAATAACTTTCAAACAGTTCCACTTCTTTATTTTGAAGCATCCCCTTCAGTAATATCGAGAAATTGGATTAAACAACTATAAGGCTTGGGTTTTCTGGATTATTTTTTAGTATTATTTGTTTTCACTCATCGGATCGGGTTCGTTGTACCCCTTGAAGCAGCACAATGGGATGAAGCAACAACATTTCACCTCTCCTGCACAGTAACCCGTGCAACATTCGCACATCGATATACCGTAACAGGACTTCCATGCCTTACCACTTTGACTCTTCAAATTCTTTACTTTTTGTACGTTCTTCTTGAAAACCAGATCCATTGCTGAAAAAAATAAAAAATTTCTGTAAAAATAAAAATAAGTTCAAGTTACACTCGTGGCCATAAAAATTTCTTCAATTTTTTGAAACTACAAGTTGAAGCAAAATTCTGTTCCATACAGATTTCTCTTCCGTTCTCTTCTTTTCCGCATGCTATTTTCTTTCGCTTCAGATTATTTAAAAAATGGAATATTCTTTATGGCCACGAGTATATCTAGGTTAATATTCATTTTCTAAAGAGTAAATATTACACCTATACCAACAATTAGAAAATGATGAAAAAACTTCTTCGACTACTAAGCAATGGAAAATAGGAACCAGGCTCATAAACAACAGAAAAATTGAAAAAAAATCAACAAAAGATGTTAAACCTTGAATCCATTAGCAAACTGATAATTGATGCTAAAATACAGAAATGATGCTATCAGTAATCTTTTTTTGCATCTATGAAATTTTCCGGATTTTCCAAGAACGAAATTTCGATATCGTGAATTTAAATTTTAAGATAGGATTTTCCAAAAATAAAAAAAATAAAAATCGGGTGCAAACGCGCGAAGGAGTAGAATGAGTTGAAGGGTCCAAAATAGATGTTATCGGCGATGGGGACCAAATGCTAATCAAGCCCATGCAAAATTTAATTTGGGTAGTTGGTTTATTCGTTTAATTCCAAATTGTTTAATTTATCAAGCTTTGAAAACTTACGTCCCCTCTCCCGTCGTCCATTTGCTTGCTCGTCCCATAAACGAGGCTGATAGATTCCATTTCGGGATAATTCGTAAAGATGGTCAAAATGTTCGACTTGTTCATTTTTGTAATTGAAAATCATCATCAATGTCGAGACTTCCAAAAATTTCTCAAAGGTCGCATCAAATTGTGTCGGACATATTTGGCGCAACACATTTTTGGCATTGTTAGCTCTACAAATGTTTGTGAGCTTAGATCTATTCGATGTTTAAACACATATAATGTTCAAAAATGAGGACCTATAATGGGCCTAGTTCTATTAGAAAATAGAGTTCAAACTTCAAACCCATGCCGTAGTGCGTACACGAACTTCATGAAGTACGTTATACTTTTTGCTGGAGTTTTAAGTACGGTATCATGTTGACTCATGTACCGTACTTTCCACGTGTTTTAGTACGTGAATACGTTATAGGGTTAATACTATAGTATGGTATGTAACACCTATACGTGATTTCTCAAAATTTTAACTCCATTCTAAATGATCCATTATAAAAAGGTCAAATTTTTAAATGATGATATTTTGACCATATTTTTTTCACAATGGACTAACCCAACTTGGCTTGTTTTTGGAATTAATTTTTCTCTATTTTTATTTTTTACAAAACTCCCTCGTGTCCATTCATTCAATTCCTCCTATCAAATTTACAAAAAAGCTTTTCGTAATTTTTTCCGAAAATTAAAAAAAAATTTAACATTCCAAGTGCTCTAAAAAAATTAAAAAGGCAAGAAATGGAGAGCAACTGCATAAAATTTGCTTTTTTATAGTCTGGCCTAGAAAAGGACACAAAATTTTTAAATTTATTGGAGATTTTGAATGGGATGGTTTTGAATGGTCGGTTCGCAAAATCATAAGATTCGCAGGTTGGAATTTAAAATAGTCATTTATAGCAGAATTATAAAAAGTCTTTTCAATTAATAAAATTAAAAAAAAACTACTTCTCGTCATCTTGGTAACACCTGCGCACCGTGTCTAACTGTCTGCCATATGCAATTTCGTAGTACTCTATCGCCTCGCCCTCTTCTTCTCTGACTCTCCTTATGTACGGGTCCATCCCTGCTATTTCGCCTTTCGCTCTCTCTGCAATTGTGTCTGCCATTTGCCCAATGTTTTCCAACAGTTTCGCTATCTCTGCCACTTCAATTTCCTTTTGTTCTTCCATTTTTATGACTCTCTCGCTTATGGAAATTCGTTGTCTCTCCACCTCGTCCACTCCCTCTGTACCAACAAATTTTGAATTTGGCGCCATTCGCTTCAATAATCCATTCAAATGTTTCAGTGCCTTTTTCAGATCTTTCAATTGTTTACCCGTCACGTTTTCTCCTTTTACTGTTGAAAACCCCGTTTGAAGGCACAGAAAGATGGCCATGACAAATAATTGTGGCAATAGTTTCATCCTCGGAATTTATGTGCGATTAAATTATCCTATCAAATTAAAAAATTTTAAAAGAATTTATAGTTTAAAAGGACTTGAATCGGTCATTATTTAAAAATTTCTAAGACAACTTCAAAAAAAATTTTTAATGAAAAATAAATGAATTCTTATTCTACCTATCTATTGGCCTTTGATTTTCAAATGTCATCAAAATTATCGAAAAATTTAAGAAAATCCAGATAATCAAATTTCAATTAATAATTTATAAATAATTATGCATTAGAATTGAAAATAGATTGAAAATGTGATTATTTTTAAAATAAATATGGAATCTATTTTTTTACAAATTTTGCAAAATCAGATTGACGTATGCATAATGGACATCAAATCATGGCATTCGTTTTTTTTCTTCGCGCAAAAAATATAAAAAATACAATATGTACCAAAAATAGAATTATTACGAATTGAATAAATTTTTTTTATTATTTTTTAGATTCATAAATTGATTATTGATATTAAAAAAGAGGATTTACAAACAAAAATACTTACCTAATCGATATAATTTTTGATGTGTAAGAATAAAGAATGATACGTTTTTACTTGTATACGAGCTAATTTTTGTAATTTTTAAAATGATTCTATCAAACAGAAAATTTTTTAAAGCTCGCTAAGCTATCACTACAAGAGTCAAAGTATGCTGAATCTTTTTTGTTTTTCTTTTGGTCCTTTTAATTTTTCGAAGTGAAAATTTTTTGAAATTTTTAAAATTTTAAAAATAAAAGAGGTTAATTTTTATTTTTTACATATATTTGTTTTTTAAAATTTTAGCCTAGTAGTTTAAAAAAAATTACAAGCAAATATTGATTATTTGGCGATTTTTTAATATCTAGCATCTATTTTTGTCTCTAAAGGCATTTAAAAATCGAGAAAAAAATTTTACGGACTTTCAATTCTAATCTCAGATTTTCTGCTATGCTACTAATTTTTCGGTCCTTAATAAGAGAACATTTTGAAAAAATTATAAGTTAATCTACATAACTATATTAGATATACATAAAATAATTTTTTTACTCGATAAAAGCGAAATAACCTTTACTTAAATAAAAAAGTTTTAATGCTTAAATCAATATTTCTTCGATATCCTTATGTTTCATTTTTAAACAATTTTTTAACAAAATTCTTTTGAGCCCTTTTATATGTTCAATTCGGCGCTATGTCGTTTGATCCGAAAAAATACAAGAATGGGCGGTTGATCCGAAAGTGCAAAAATGATAAAATCATGTAGAGACTACAAAATGCCTAAAATTCAATAAAACCCCAAAATTACTCCAAGTTTTCGGACTCGTTCATTAGAGTCACCGCATTAAAGACCCCGCGATAAAATACACAACAGTAGAATTCGGCAGAGTCTCTATGAATTAATTTTATTTTTTTGAAGGCTTGTAAAATTGAAGTACATAAAAATCCCAACCTTTAAAAATACAAAAACCCTAGAAATATTTTTGAAAAATCCGAAGAAATTCAAAAACTTGAAAATTTTAACCATACAAGTTAAATAGCTAGGTTTGCATTTTTTGAAAGCTTGACACCCGAAAAATCCAAGGATTGTGAGATTTTAAAAAATATTTTAAAATTTCTATTGAACTTTTCAAAGGCTTGGCTTTTATGTGTTTCAATTTTACAGTCCTTCAAAAATTGGTCGATAAAATTAATTTTCAAAAATTTTCAAATTAACTTAGTAGCTCTAATGAACTCTATCATGGGGAATTTAATCTGTGTATTTTATCGCGGGTCTTTAATGTGGTGACTCTAATGACCGAGTCCGAAAACTTGGAGTAATTTTGGGGTTTATTGAATTTTAGGCATTTTGTAGTCTCTACATGCATTTTATCATTTTTGCACTTTCGGATCAAACGCCCATTTGGAGATTTTTCCATTTTTGCACTTTCGGATCAAACGACTCAGCACCGTTCAATTCATTCTTGATACAACAATCCGCACGAAAAAAATTTTACGCAAGGCTATATTTATTAGGAAATTTTTTGACCTTTTCTCCATATTTTCAATTATAAATCTAATTTTTATGTTATTCAAAATTTCTTTACAAAATTTCTTATCAAAGGAACTTTTTAAATGTAAAAATTGTTGTGTCCTTGTGAAGAATTTATTGAAGACAATATAGGACAATAGAATGGAATTGGAATATGGGAAAAGGGAAGCTAGAATGGGAATGGAAGTGACAAATTATAAAAAATGCACTACTTATATAGGTAGAGAATGGGAGGGAAATGCAAGAGAGAATATATGATATGTGAGACAGGAATACATGCAATGATAGGAAATGAAGAAATGATTACAGTATGATTACACGTGTGATACATGAAAATACATAATGAATGAATGATCACAGGAATCTTGATATCTGTCTTATCACCATCCACAACATCTCCCTTTTTTATTTCCGAAGCTGTCGCGATTGTTCCCGAAGGGCAGGTCCGTTCCAGGTGATCTGTTCCATCAACAAGTAAGGATCATCTAAGTCCACGGAGTCATCGACCTCAATCACGCAGGATTCTTCAGAATAATCCGTAGTCGACCTGGGCTCTTCCGAATGAACCGTAGTCGAGCGGGTTGTCGAGCAGGTTGTCGAACTGGGCCCGTCTGAATTGGCTGTTGGCGAACTGGTCATTACATGGCCTGTAGTCGCACCACACACTTGAACGTCCTTGGAATGAGCTGTAGTCGAACTGGTCGTTACACGTTCTGTAGTCGAACCACGTTGCTGAACATCTTTGGACTTCTGCTTCTTCGAATGAAGACGATTTCTTCCGGGTTGAGTCGAGAAGTCGTGTAGAACCTTCTTTTCATTCGACTTCTTGGCTTGAAGATTGACCTTGGCATCACGTATTGTAGCCGGAATCTTNGAGCAGTGTAATTTGTGCTCCAGTGTCGACCTGCATTCGGCATCCGATATTGTTGATCTTCACTTGTTCTTGCCAAACATTGCAATCATCTGTTGGCTTCACGTAAGTTGAGCTGATCACAACAGTATGAACAGTTTCTGATGGTGGCTCTTCTGTAGGCTTGAATCTGCAGACAGGTTTGATGTGTCCCTTCTTTTGACATTGGTGACACGTAGCATCGCGGTATTTGCAATTCTCCCGTTGATGACCCGTCTTGCCACACGAATAACACTGTTGATCTTGTTTGCTCTTTGACTTCCATTGCTGCGGTTGAAGTGATATTGCATCAATTGACTTTGTCTCGGAATGAGCTAGCAAAGTAGCATTGGCACGAACTGACAGGTATGTTCGGCACTCTTCGCGAAGTTTCTTCAATGTGATGGCTTCATTCTTCCTCCGAGCTTCTTCTAGTAGTTGTAGGCACTTCTGACGGAGATCATTGTGATCATCACGTAACGCGGCGACAAGGATGAGGCACTTCTGTTCTTCTTTGCAACAAGGCGAGAAGTCGGCATTTTCACATGATGCATTGACTTGATTGAACAGGGCCATAACATCCTGATTTGCACGCTGTTTCAATTTGAAGCACTCGTAGCGGCGAACAAACACTGAGCGGTTGTCGTCGAATAATTCCTTCAGATGCTTGACTGCTTCTTCGAATGTAAGGTCGTCTGGTTGCTTAGGCTGGATACTGTCGGCGAAACTGGAGTATTCCTCATCATTGAGTTTGCTGGCGAGTAGTCGCACTTTTGTTGCTACATCCAAGTCTTTGCCATCATCCTCGAAGTATTTGCCATAGCGCTGGTACCAGGCCTTGAATGTCCATCCGCTATCAGGATCGAATATGAATCTGCCGATGCGGTTGTCCAATGAAGAAGCGATAGTTGCATGTTGAGCACTTTGATTGACAACATGTTGCACTTCTGGTTGAGCACGTAGCTGGTTGGCCAGGAGCTGTGCGATCATTGCTTCCTGCCTGGCGACCATTGCATCGTGACGTTCCTGCTGTTGTTGCTCCCGTTGTGCTTGCTGTTCGCGCATTGCGTCCATTTGCTGCGCCTGCTGCTCCAATAACTGCGTAAGGCGCTCAATCGTCTGGCTGTTGTTGGGCTTGCTGGGCATGTTGTCGAGCGTAGAGTTCTTTTGATGTGACTGCGCCAATTGTTGTGTCCTTGTGAAGAATTTATTGAAGACAATATAGGACAATAGAATGGAATTGGAATATGGGAAAAGGGAAGCTAGAATGGGAATGGAAGTGACAAATGATGGAAAATGCACTACTTATATAGGTAGAGAATGGGAGGGAAATGCAAGAGAGAATATATGATATGTGAGACAGGAATACATGCAATGATAGGAAATGAAGAAATGATTACAGTATGATTACACGTGTGATACATGAAAATACATAATGAATGAATGATCACAGGAATCTTGATATCTGTCTTATCACCATCCACAACAAAAATCTTTTTAAAAATAAACTATAACCTCTATCTTTTTATAATCTTTCTTTGATTTTTTAATTTCGATATCGAAACTGCTGCTAAAACTTCTTATTAGACAATCTTAAACATATTCTTGGATGTATAAGAAATTCGTTAAAGATGTCTTTAAAATAAAAAATATATATAATTTTCATTTTATTAATTTTCTTACAAATCATATGGAAAGATTGACGGGTGTGATGGAGGAGCAAGAGCGACCACTTTTTGCAATCGGCTGATTCAATCAGTCCTTCGGAGAGGCCCCGATCATGGAGAGGTACTGTCAATCTTGATGAGGAGTACCAAAGAAGCGAACTGATAAGGTGTCATCGAGAGTATGGCCAAATGCATATGGCCAAAAACCACTGGTATGAATGACAGTTTCCTCGTCACCTACGGAACCGGAACCGAACAGTCCGCGCGAGTTGGTCTTCCGCGCGAGTACCACACAATTCCGGAAGGCCATGAGCAACGAAATCGAACACCCGCAAATACTGAGCGACTTCTACAAGAGTCCCCTGGACAGTGCGTACGCATGCGATGCAGCGGAGGATTTGCCAAGCATGAGCAGCAAGATGCGCAGGAGCTGGAACAGCAACAGGAACATCAACAGCAGTTGAGCGCATTCATCGAGCAGTACAAGAAGGGCGGCGAGCAGTACAAGCACTCGCTGAAGCTCAGCATGCAGACGGACAAGGAAGCACGCGCTCAATGCGAGATGCAACTGCAGTGTGATGCGCGCATGCAGTACTGCAAGGTGCAGGTGAAAGCTGATCGGACGCCAATGCTCACTGTGGGGAGCCAGAAATGGACACTGAAAGCGGACGCACAGTTGATCATGCCGGAAACCGACGCATCATTGATGACGCAGAAGCAGGAGCAAAAAATGCACAAACAGTTCATCACGCGCATGCAGGCCCAGTGGGGTGAACAGGGAGAGCAGAACCAACAGAAGGTAATGATAATTTCTGAAGGATGCGTCTTTTGATATTACGCATTTTAATTTGCAGGTCAACAACCGTGTGCACGGAACGCAAGCATACACCGCGCAGGTGATTCGCATCTTGCAACAGCAGCAGCGCGAAGGCCGCGATCTGGTCAATCCGCGTCAAATGGATCAGCTCCGAAGACGCATCGCGTTCTTGAACAAGTTCCATGTGGAAGCGCAGTACGCGCTGAAGTCAAAGGCGCAGAACGCCGTCCGATGGATGATCGAACTGCTGAAGAGTGCGTACTTCTGGAACACCAACTCGTATCTGATCGAGTTTGGAGCACAAAAAGAAGGAAAGGTACAGTGGCCATAACCATTATACGATCAGAAGACCCCTTAGTGGTTTTTTTCTGATTCTGATCAGAATGATTTTCCTTTCAAATCATAGGCTGTGGCCACGGTGGTGATCGATCCGCTCACCCGGAAGCATGCCAACGTGACCATCAAGACCCCAGCGCAGCGTATCCGCATCCATCAGGTCGAATTGCCCTTCCGCGTGCGTCCATTTTCGCTGATCCGCCTGCAAAGTGCGCAGCAAACGCATTCCCTGGCGCAGCTGTTCAACCGCTTCAGCGTCGACAAGCGCGCGGAATGCAGCGCGGACGGCAAAACAGTCAAAACTTTCGGTGGGTATAACTTGACCATGAAATGGTGTGTTTTTTTCTGGACCGCAATTAACAAGTATAAAAATGAATTACAGTGCTAAAAATATGTTTTTTTCAATGACTAATTTGTTTTTTTGGTCCTAAAAAATTTATCAAGGAGATAGGCACGTATTAAAGTAAAACCAATTATTAAAATTTCCATCACTGCTAAAATAAATAAAAAAAAACTTTATCTTGCTGGTCTTATAATATCAACATAAATTTGGAATTTTGACCCCTCCCCCGAATTTAGACGATTCCGCTGATGACCAGCTGCTATTCCGTTTTGGCCAAAGACTGCGGCACGGACCAGCCCCAATTCGCAGTGATGATGAAGCAAAACGCGCAGAGGAATGGCCAAGAAGAGCAAAAAGTTAGAGTCATTCGAAAGGGACAATGTTGAATTTTTTTGTCAAAATTAAAAAAATTTCAGGCGATCAAAGTGTTGTCCCCGGAGCAGGAGATCGAGTGCCAGCCCAAACCCAACAGCCAGTCTCTGATCTGCTGGATCGACGGCCAAAAGGTGGACCCGGAGGAGCAGAATCAGCAGGCAAAGACAGTCCAATACAACAACAACGACCGCTTGGACGACGTGACTATCAAGGTCAGGACAAATTCTTGGGTTTGGGGTTGGCCATTTTCGAACTATGAAACATTCGGGATCAAAATTTTTTGAAAAATCAAGTCAATTTTTTAAAAAAACTGCCAAATTAAGGTGGAAGGCATCGCGGTGCATTTCAACGGGCGCAAAGCATGGCTGAAGGTGTCACCGATGTACAAGAGTGCAGTGTGCGGATTGTGCGGACACTATGACGACTCAGTGGACCGGGAGGACGAATGGCACATGGCCGATGGCAAAATTGGTAAAAAATAAAAAAATTAAAATAAAGGGTAAAAAAGGGTTATCAAAGCCAAAAATTGTTTATTATTCAAAAAACGGCCAAAAACCCAAAATTATTAGGAAAAAAATCTAAAGAAATAGGTTACCTTTTGGGAATTGTTTATGCGACTCGCTAATCATTTCCTAACTTTAGCCACCGACTTGGCCCAATTCCACCTATCCTATGCTCTGCAAGACCCCAAATGTGCACCCAACAGGATTTGGACCGCTTCTACAAGGACGACGAGAACAAGGAGAACGAGGGGGGTGAGTACTATCTATTGAAAATGGTTTTAAAAATTTCGATTGTATATGAAATTAGCGTATTGGTTCAGGGAACATATCAAAAATTTTCATCCAATAAGTTCAAAATACAAAAAAAGGATAAATAAAAATAGATAAAGGAACAGTTTTACGATAATTAAGCCAAACCTTAAATTTAATCTCGAAAATTGTTTGGTTAAAGTATACAGAAAAAAAAGTTAGGAAAATGCTCAAATTTTTCACTGACACTAATTAACATAAACTAGAGATGCTAATCAAAGAATAATCCAAGTTAGTCTAAGAAAAGTCATAAATAAACATTCAAACACCTTCAGCGAGTCCGGTGTGGAAGACCAAGGTGTCGGAGCAGCACCACGCGGTGTGCTTCTCGACCAAACCGGTGAAGGAATGCCCGCGCAACACCGCACCGAAAGACTTGGAGCAGTACGCCGAGGACCGCAAACAGCAGCTGAAGACGGTGCACTTCGTGTGCTTGGACCGCGCGGACCCTGAGGCGCGTCGTCTGCTCCGCTGGCTGCGCGAGGGCCAGCGCGTCGTTGACGTTCCGGCACAACGCGGAACGTCCTTCACCGAACGCGTGCGCGAGCCCCAGCAGTGCCGTCCCTACCGCGGACGCTTCTGAGCACAGATCGGGCGAATGGATGGACGATGGATGGATAATCCCCGCGGAAGGATGCGATACAAACGGATCCTTCTCGTGTTGAGCAAATTGTAGATGTAAAAAATGCTCTGATCGTTACACCATTTCCATGTCCATATCTGTTGAAATAATTGTGAAAATAAAGCATTTATAAAAAAAATTATTCCTTCTCCAGAGAAAATACCGAAATTTCTTGTTGGCTTATTATTAGTTATACATCTAGGTCCGAATCCACGTCTTAATCAAGATCCATGCAATATGTTCACCCCCGTCTAAATAAATCTAAAATTATCAACATCCTTTTGCAGATGTATCCCTACTAACAATATATTTTTGGATTAATAGGTACCGTTTTAAAATACCGTATTCTCTCTAATATAAGGCCTAGGCCTTATATTTTTCGAACACCTTAGAAGGGGGACCTTATATTAGAGAGGGACTTTATAATAGAGAGAGGCCTTATATTTTTCAAAGATGTATTTTCGAAAAATTAATTCATTATTCAATTGATTTCGTTTAAGAAATTAATTTTCCCCGAGAATTTTCAGAATTTTCCTTGAAGAAAATTTTTGAGTTGAACTCAGTGTTGTTTTTATCCACCAAATTATGATCTAATCCCTTATCTGATCTGACTTGATCTAAAAATGCAAATTTTATAGCAAAAATCCCGGCCCAATATAAGATCGAACCACATATGGCTCATGTGACTAAAAAGAACTGACTACTTTCAGATAGGGAGAACATCATTTTTCTGAAAAATTGGAAAATTTCTTTTAAAAAATTTTCCTTAAAATTACAAATTACCAAGTTTCTTAAGAAAAAGTGCCTAATCAAATTAAAAAAAAAGAAAAGAACGTTTTTTTGCTCATCTCTACCCTGAAATCTCTCCCCGAATCCCGTCTGGAAAACAATTTTTGAATAATTAACTTACGCCAATGTCTATTTGCGAAAATGAAATGATGTTTTTTGAATTATATTTCATATTATAAGCCATTTTATTTTAGAAATTTTCTCATTTCTTCAAGCGGGAAATTTCAGATTGGATAATTTTTTGGCGATCCGTAATTATCTGATCTGAACCAGATCATGGTCCAGCATGATCTGATCTGAGCTTGAACCTGATCCCGTGGGTCAAATCAGATCAGAGCAGATCATTTTTGATGATCCAGTTAACTGGATCAGATCATTTCTTAAAAAGTTGGGTAAGGGACAACACTGGTTGTAATACTTTTTCATTTCAAATGTTATTTTCAAATTCAATTCTCATATATGGTCTATCTCATAATTTATGGCCACTCTCATAAGTAGGGCCTTATAATAGAGAGGGGCCTTATAATGGAGAGGGGCCTTATATTTTTCGATCACCTTCGAAGGGGGGCCTTATATTAGAGAGGGGCCTTATAATAGAGAGAGGCCTTATATTAGAGAGAATACGGTAAATAATTCAAATATTGTCACAGATATAAGGCCATTGAAATTTTTTTGTGATTTTATTTAATTTTCGGCACGGCATCAAAATTGGGTATAGCATCAAAAATCAATCTTAAAGAATTGTTTTTGATGGAAAATTTTTTAATGGTTTAAAATAAACAAATCTGGCATATGGATGAAACAAAAATAGAAACCCTCTCATTCTGTAATTTGTAAGATGTTTGTTTAATTATAGAGCAATGCATTAAGAAGTCTAAACGAGTCTGACATTTGTATATGAGGAACAAAAATAAAAATTATTACCAAAAATGGAAATTACTAGACACTCCAACATCCCTCTCATTCTGTAATTTGTAAGATGATCATCTTTTTTTCAGTCCATAAAAGGCATTTGCTTTATTTAATTTTAGAAGACATTTGTCCTTTTCCTTTCAGTCCATAGTTTAGCTTATTTTGTAATTTGTAAGGTCCATAAATTGGTAGGGACAGCTGCTTTTGGTTGTCTGGCCCATATAAAAGGGACGAAAGAATTGGATTATACTATCATTGTACAGATTAAAAATCCAATTTAATACCAACAAAATGTTCCGAATTCTGCTGTTAATTCCATTATTCACTTTCGTGCAATCTCATAAATTCGGCGGGTCGAAAAGTAGTAGTGAATTAGAAGAACGAACTCATCGGAACAAGGATGGATCATCTGCTGAAGAATGGGATCAGAACAACGGCGGGACGATCAGAATCGAGAGCGGACTGTTGAATGGAGTTGCGGGCACTGTGTTCAGCAACATCACCGTATTCAAAGGTAAGCCCTATTTCCATAAGACAAGTATCAGAATCAACTTTTTCAGAGCGAAAAAAATAAAGATTAATTTGAATCTATGATATGCTGGTTATTATTTAAGAAGTTGATATTGGCGAAAATTTTCCGGTCTAAAAAATAAGACTAGATTGCATTATGCCCCTTGGAAACTTCCCTTTTTAGAGTAAAAAATCAAAAAACAAAAATTTTGGGGGAGTGAGGAACTAAAAAGCGGAAAAACTAGGTAGACAAGCATTAAAACAATCTTTCGAAAGAAACATTTATCCAAAAATGCTCAAATTCTTCTAAATATTTTAAAGCCCTTCTCTCCTAAAAAGCCAATCATAATCTGCAAAACCAAATAATTGCAAATTTCAATTATTTATTTGTTAGGCATTCCTTTCGCTGCGGCGCCCAAGGGTTCGTTGCGCTGGCGCGACCCGCAACCGGCGTCCAAGTGGCATGGCATCCATCGTGCCGACACTTTTGGGTCCAAGTGCACACAGATGACCACGGGAACCGACACATCCACCATGGAGGGCAGCGAGGACTGTCTGTACCTGAACATTTGGACAGGTAACACTTAGCCGAACCCTGCAAATTAGACATCCAATCAAGATCGGGGACCCGGATCAAGAAATACATGGTCTCTTTTTCTTGGTATTCTGAAATTTGACCAAATATTCCTCGGAACAATGAATATCTTGGTATACATGGTTAGAATCTCAAGATCTGGTCTTGGTCGACTCTAAAGCAAAGATCTTTGGTCCTGTTACCAAGGATTCGCCGGAACAAGGAATTGCTTGATAACCCTGGAATGGATATGTTTCTAGTTGACCAAATCCCGGCCCTTGGTCCCGGTCCTTGGTAGTTCCAATTAGCAACGAACATATGTTAATTGAACCAACGAACACATGTAACAAAAACCAACGAACACATGTTAATTGAGGTTCTTAGAAAACCTATAATCTGATGAATTAGTAAAATAATCCGAAATTTTAGGTGCCGCGGGCCAAAAGAAACTGCGTCCCGTGTATGTCTGGATCCACGGAGGTGGCTACACCATCGGCAACGGTTCGGACACCACCTACGACGGGGAGGCCTTAGCTAACAAGGGTCTGGTGGTGGTGACCATCAACTACCGGCTCGGAGTCATGGGATTCCTGGCCACCCCGGAACTGAGCCAGGTTGGACCAAATGATGAGATCTCGTTGGATTACATAAAACAAAATTTAAATAATTACTGACTTTGAAGGGTCCATTAAAAACAATTTTTAATATGTCCTAATTTATGAAAATTACAAAAAAATTGATTACGGCTTATGGTCTTTGAAAAACGTTTTAGTCATCGGAAGCTTTAATAATGTATATCATTGTGTTTAGTATTCTTTTTTTCTTATCAGAGTTATTTTTGGTCCAAATTCGAAAATCATTTTCTTCAGGAAAGTGGTCGCAATTCTTCCGGAAATTACGGACTTTTGGACCAAATTGCGGCACTCAAATGGGTCCAGCGGAACATCAAGGCATTTGGGGGCGATCCGAAGAAAGTGACCATTGGCGGACAATCAGCTGGTGTGTTTTCAAAAATGTTTTTTTTTCTAATTTCATGACGAATTTCCAGGATATTTTGGCTTTTTACTTATTAAAGTTTAAATTAATGGCGATTAATCTTTAATTTTTTATTAGAGAAGCTTGGAAAATTCCGATCCAACCTTAGATAAAAACATTCCTGGATTTTGACTAATCTTTCGGGTTTTTATTCACAATTTCCAAAATTTTAAACATATTTAAAATTTTGGGCCTTGGGATTATTTTAAATTTTGGGCCTTGGGATTATTTTCGCCAATTTTGGCCCGTTTTTCAGGCGCCGGCTCCTGCCTGATCCTGTCCCTGTCCCCGCTGGCCAAGGGCCTTTTCCGAGCGGCCATTCCCGAAAGTGGTGGCGCGTTCTTCACCCGGGACCCGGAGATCAGTGGGGTGCCCTCCTCCCATCGGACCCTTTCGGAGGCGGAACAAGCAGGACTAACATACTTGGCTAGCAAAAATGTGTCTGCTAATGCTACACTTGCGGAATTGCGCGACATTCCCGCGGAACAATTGCAGTCGAATGAGCATGAAACGGTAACATACAACAAACTGGGGATACTGTAGAAAGGAAAAACCAATATGGTAGAGCAACCATGGGACTATGTTGAACAGATAGAATGCTCGAAACACTCTCCAATAAGTGTCGAGTTTTTTGTTTTTTTCGATTAGGGAACTTCTTTTACAAGTTTCATGTTATTATTCTCAATTTTCACTCAGTTTCGGGTTTCATTCTTAAATGCTATAGATTGCCGATTATGAAAAGGAATAAAGGATTACCATTCATATTTTAGCTTTTATGGATTTGTTTATTTTCTATGCATATTCAATCATCAGGATCATTATGCTTGGATGGTATTTTCCTGTTAACGGGAGGGGGGGGGGAGGGGGGAGGAGGCAAAACTTCTAACAGGGAGACCAAAATTTTAACAGAGGCACTGAAGAAAGGTGGCTGGTGCCNCCCCCCCCCCCCCCCGCTAGCAGCAGAGTACCGGTTAAATTCATCAAAAAAATTCTTAAATAAATTAACCTATTAAATTGAAAATTTCCATAGACCATAGAATTTTGCAGGTTCCATTTGTGACCTGGAACGGTACACCGCCGGAGTTCCGTCCGGTTTTGGACGGCTACGTAATTGCCAGAACCTATCAGGAAACCCTGGAAGCCGGACTGCAGAACAACGTTGCCATCATGACGGGTGAGAGGGAAATCATGGCAAGATTTGCACAAAATCTGAATCTTGTTTAGGCAACAACCGTGATGAGTGGGGTGCCCAACCTGTGCAAAGCACCACTGTGGAAGCATACAATACGACGGCCAGTGGAAAGTACGGGAATATGTCGGCCGAATTTTTGCAATTTTACCCGGCAAACAACGACACGGAAGCAGGTCTGTTTTTTTGATTTGCGAAATTTTTACCTAAATCCTATGGATTCTATCAACCGATTAAAAATTAACTGCTAACCAAGGAAAATTCCTAAGCATTGTAAGAAAATTCTGAAATTCCCCTTTTGAAATTTCTGCAGATGAGAGGATTTTTGAAAAATTCAGCCCCTTAGGCGGGAACTGTATAACATCTTAATTAATAATTAGAAAACTTAAATAAATTTTGTAACTGAATTTTTTGAGAATTACTACCAAATTCTAGCCTTAATTTTTTGAAAAATCGCCTTTAAAATTTATTCCCGCATAACTGAATTTTCCTCCAGGAACTTCGATGAACGACGCCATCCGCGACAATTCTCGTACCTCCACATACCTTTGGTCCCAACAATGGCTGCAACATGCCAAAAAGCCCCTGTTCACCTACTTCTGGACCCATCCAGCTCCAGCCGACGCGCAAAGTGAGGAAATTTTGATTCTTCAAATCAATGATTTATTCATCTGATTTATCCATCAGTTGAGAATTAGATTATTGGTGGTAAAATTTGCATTTTTGAATGGAATTATTGTCACAAAAGTCTAAAAACAATTTTAGTTACCAAATCAATTTTAAAATACCTCATATTCGCGGCGTGGTATAGTGGTCTATCACACGGGACACAAATCCCGGGACGTGGATTCGAATCCCACCGCCGTGTCAGACATATACTCAAGCCCGTGGGGAGCACATCCCTTCACTCAGCCATTAACCGAGCGGTGATTCAGAGCAAATGGCGTCAGGTTCCCGTACCGTACGGGCATGTCGTCTGGTCAACGGCATGTAAAATACTAACCTCTATCCCTAACAAGCAAATCCCTATAAGGGAGTCTCTTAACGGTGGGGGGCGGGGGCAAACTTTTAGCAAGGGGGAGGAGGAAGATTTTATCAGGGGGCACTAGCCAAATTTCAATGGTGTCGCCTCCCCCCCCCCCCCCCCCCCGTTAAAAGTTTGCCCACCCCCACGTTAGCAGGAAAGTACCTATGACCCTGATAGGGAACTATTGGAGAATTTTTCAAAATTTCTTTGTTAAATGTTTAGGCTCCACAACCTCAGGGGCCTCCCATGGCTCGGAGATCCAGTACTTCTTCGGCAATTTGTACGCCCTGAAAGCTTCTTGGACCTCGGAAGACCACCAAATTGCGGAGACAATGTCCAATTATGTGGCCAATTTTGTGAAGAATGGAAATCCGAATGGGCCAAATGTGCCGAAATGGCCGAAAAGTGACGGCAAAAGTACCATGGTGATGGAGGTGGGCCAGAACTACCAGCAGATAGCGGTGGCCAACCCGCTGGGGGCCAAAATTGATTTTCTAAAGCGCTTCTATGCTACGCAACCCGTGTGGTGATCAGGTGATCCATCTCTGATTTATGGATATATTTTGATCATTTTTGTCGTCATGTTAACCGGTTCTAGCACTCCTTATTTATTTTTTTTGTAGAATTCGATTTTTCTATCTATTTCATGTATGATTTTTCAAATCTGACCATTCTTAAATCCTTTCATTCCGATTCGTCACCTACCTATGATGTATATGATCCCTAATTTGGTGGTTTACGATGATCATTTATGTCGAAACTGACTATTCTCGCATGATGATTCTGATTTTCCTTTCTGGTAAAATTTCTTTTTGGTAGTAATTTCTTTCCTTATCATAAGGGTTGGTAAACTATGTTGTTGCAAAAAATCAAAATAGTTGTCATAAAATATCAAAAACTACAATACATCCTCCTCCAAATTTTTTTAAAAAAAACTTGCTTGCTTATCCAAAAAAATTCAGCGGTAAGATGTGCAGAATTTATGATTTCGAAATTCGAATAAAAAGTTCGAAATTTCCGGGATAGCACTATTTTTGATATTTTCGAAAAAATTGAACCTTTTTACGAATTACGAAAAATAAATTTACCATAAGATAGAGCATTTTCGCTAGAAGTTTTGAACAAGTAAGCTTTGCAAAAATGTTTTTCGAGGACATATTGTAGTTTTGTATTTTGGGTGTCGATATCTGCGAAGATCGTCTCATAAAAATAAAGTAAATTTTTGCAAATTTTTTTTTACAAAAATTCAATTTAAATTGAAAATACAAGAAAGATACCAATAACAATTTATACCCAATATGTTTCTACAAAATTAGTAAAAAAAATTCTACAGTACATTACAGTACATCGCTACCAAAATTTAGGAAAAATTCTTTGCAATTTCCATTGACTCATCATCTTTCATTTGCAATGTTGGGTGACGCCCTTGTTTCTACAGTATACGGACGTCGGGTTGCCAGTTATCTTCTACTTTTCCTTCACACTTTGGACATTTTCTGTTACGGTCAACCGTAATCCTTAACATTTATCAAAATTGAATATTTTATCCCTTTATTATTTAATATAATCTATAAATCGTTTTATTAATGTTTTATTCGCTTTTAATTTTTTATAATGTTGAGAATAATAAAAATATGATTAAATTTCATTTGGGAAATTTGATATTATTTATTACCATATTTCCCCTAAAATAAGACCAGGTCTTATTTTTTCAATCGGCCAAAAGGGGGGAGGGTCTTATCTTAGAGTAAGATCTTAATTTTTAACAATTTTTTTTGATTTTTTCATTCCAAAATATATTCCGGGAGAAAAATTCTTTATAATCAACGATTCATCATTCAAAAACCCATTTTTATCGCTTGAAAAAGTTGTCCTCCTAATCCTAGCCCATCTAACAAATTTATTTTGAAGGACACGATTTTTAGAATTTTTAAACAATTTTATACAATTTTTATGTTTTAGGATGGGAAACAAAAATATTACCATACACCACTCCTTTGGGGGCTTTATTTTAGAGGAAATACGGTATGATTAGTAGCTAATAGGTAGTAGTTAATTATTTATAAATTAATATTCATACCATGTATATAAGCATGAACCATGAAAGCGATGCTAAATTTTTAAAAATAAAATTTATTCATTTTTTGGAATTTTTACATTGCATGGCGGTACTCGGAGCAACACATCGTCCGGGTCCGGTTCCATTTCCATATGACAAAGACCACAAATTTCATCATCATCATCAGCATTTGCTTTAGAAAAAATAATATTAATAATACCAATATCATTGAATTAAAAAAATTTCCTCTATATATATTTTTTAAATTAGAACTAAATTAAATATCATTAAGAATAAACACACATCAGCTATTTTTAGTTTTTAATTAACTTTAAATGAAATTCTTCAGAAGTTCTTTTAATTTTTAGGCAGAACATGAAGAAATTGGTTAAAACTTACCAGTATCGTCGAAATTTAAATTATTTTTAATGTAAATTGAATATTTCGTATCAAAAAATTTGAATAAAATGTGCTAAAATATTTTTCCATAATTTATTTTTATTTTTCATCAAAAGAACACCACCCTACCTCTAGTGCCGAGCAACTCCTCAGCTTTTTTTGCTGTATTTCCGTTGACTTTTTGTGAATTTTCACCTGTAATTAATTAATTAATTAATTAATTAATGGTTAGTCTATGCTATAAAAAATAGGGTGGCGACGGGGTCCCCGGTCCCCGCTCCCCGCGAGGGTCGCCAGTCCCCGTCCCCGCAGCCTTATCCTCGCGGGCTTTAATAAAAGTGAAAAAATAATTTTTTAAAATTATTGCTTTTAATAAAAAAATTTTTAAATTGATTTTATTTGAATTTTAGTAAGAAAAATTTTTGTGAAAAATTCACTGTATAAAAAAGATAGAAAATTTTCTTGTCACCGCGGGGACCCCGCCAAAATCTGTCCCTGTTCCTGTCCCCGTACCCGCGGTGACCCGTCCCCGCGGGGAATTCCGCCACCCTAATAAAAATGATATTCTATGATGTTGCATAAAAATGACCCTTTTTAGCATACAAACAATTCCAAATTTTTAAATAATGGTTGTTAAAAAAATCTAAAAATATTATCAATGCTGTTGAAATTCTCGTGAAAAAAATTCCCCGAAATAGCCCAGGTCAAAAATGGCCATTATTGGTAGGAAATTGAGCTTTTTATAGTCCTAGCTTCTATTCCAATGGATGATGCATCGAATGCAAAAATTCGCTTCTCGATTCTTCCATTCATTGATTTTTTTTATGAATTTTTCAATTTTTTTTATCGAAAATCGCTTTTTTGGCCAATTTTCTATAAACTGGCCCATTTTTTCCTTTTTTAATGGAAATGTCAAAAGGGTCATTTTCAAACAACGACCTGCTGGTGATAAAATGGAATTCTAATAATTTACCTGCAATTACACAGAAGATTTTTATTGACAATAATAAAAATAAAGCGATCAAAATTCTCATTTTTGGGTCAATAACACTTCAATGAATGCAAAAAAATGAATAAAAAATATAAGAATAATTAATGGATTAATTCAGAAAAGGAGATCGCTTTATATAAAGCAGATCAAGCTGAATTTTCATTATCTTTAATGGTACAGAAAAAGATCAAGACCAATTTTCATTTACAAAAATAATATTGCAAATTGCAATTGATGAGTTGGAATGTAAAATTTTGAAAATGTATTAATATTCAGCAATAATAATCGTGATCATGAAGAATGTTCCGATAATTTTTCGAATTATATTCTGAAGCGAAAGAAAATAACATGCAAAAAGGCGAGAATAGAAAAGAAATTAATATGGGACACAATTTTGTTTCTAAATATAATTTTAAAAACTCGAAACATTTTATGGCCACGGGTGTATGATTTGGGTAAGCCCCTTTCTCAATTACTCTTTTCTGCTAATGGCCAATAGACAAATCAATTTAAAACTTGGATGCTCAAATTATTTTTCATTTTTCAAATTTCCTTAAAAATTTTTGAAAATTTTTTGGAACTTTTGGTAAGTGTTTGTCGGTCAAAAATACGTCAAATTACTCAGTTCATGGCAGGCAATTAAATCTGATTCGCGGCTATTCACTTGGCACACTTCTCATAAAGGCCATACTTGTTATGAAATTTTCACCATAGCTGACCGCAAAGTGCTATGGCTTTAAAAAAGTGCCAAAAGTAAAAAAGGAAAATGTACAGAATTTTATGCTCTATCTTTTGATATTTCCAATTTTCAAATTCTAACAAAAAATTCGAAATTTTTATAAAATATAGAAATAGGGCGCTGCGTGAGGGCCAACACTTCGTCGACGTTCTGGAAGAGCGCCGCACTTCGTTCACTGAACGCGTGCGCGAGCCTTAGCAGTGTTCTGAGCACTGATCGGATGGATGGAAGGATGTGCCATAAACTGGATCCTTCTGGGGTTGAGCACACAATTGTAGATGATAGTCATCCTATATGTAAATAATGCGCTGATCATTCCCCACTTTTACGCAGAGCTGCATGCGTTGGATGATCCGAAACCCGAATCCGATGTTTTTTGTGATCCAGAACCCGATCCGTTTTGAGCTGATCCGATCCGAAACCTGATCCGAAAATCTTTGACAGTCGCAGCACACTATTTCCACGTCCATTACTGTTGAATAATTGTGAATAAAGATTTTTAAAACTGAATTGAACCCTTCTAATAACAAATAGCAATTTTGCTGGGCTAGGTCCAATTTGAATGGGAATTGGCTTATTTTGTAACTAATTTTTTGACATCAAATTAATTTTTCTAGCTTTTATTTGAACTGTGTTATAAAGAATGGAGCGCAAATGTCGCGACATGGCGTCGAGATACCATCTTCTTCTTCATTCCAAACATAATAATATATTTTTTTGCCAGCAACAGGTTGGACGAACTTTTAGCCAGATGAATTTTAGCAGCGCCCGATTTTCTTACCAAGATCTGTTTTTGAAACTCCAATGGTATTTGGAAATAATCGGAAGCAGAAGAAGCATAGATCAGGCCAAAATGGTATTGTCATTAATTATTATCACCTGATGGAAATAATAAGAATTGGGGCAGGTGAAACTGAAAATGCCAAGGCAGGGAGCACAAATATTATTGAGTCTATTCCTTGTCAATCTGAGGCCGAACTAACTGATGATGAAAGTAGCGGACGAATGAATATCCAATTTTATTGGCCATTTATCTGTTTTATTGGCCACGAACCTCTTCATTAAAAATTATATTTTTATCAAGGCAAAAGCATTCGATGATATGGATATGTATTTATATTGCCAAAAATAACTGTTCCTCTATTAATGTTCAAACAATTTGTTTGGAAAAATAATAAAAAAAAATCTTAGAGAAAGGATTAGAAGTTGAAAAAAGGAGGCGGGTTTACAAAAATCCACTTTGTGCTAAAAAGGTTCTGTTTATAAGAAAAAAAAGCGCTGATCTAGCTTGTTTTCTGAAGTGAAAGAAATGAAAAATTATTTTTTCTAATATATGCACCATGTTTCTCTGAAGTGAAAATATATTCTTATATGTATAAAAAATTCTTTTTTATTAACTAATGCCGAAATGGACAAAATTATAAATGAAACCAATTTCGGCATCTATGCCGGATTGTTGGACAGCATTTTGATCGTCAACACATTGGTCACTTTGATCGCTCTTTTCCTGATGTTGTACTACTCTCCCCAGACAATGATGATCTATCGATGGTACCTCATCAACATTACGGTACCAATTTTACTATCATCATCCTTATAATCAAACACAATATTATATTGTTGGCAAAATTAAAAATTTCGACTAACAAGGGAACATCCTGAGGTGTCAGTATTCAGCAGATCGCAATTTAACCCAGCCTATCATGTAGAGCAACCTCAGTTTGCACTGTAAATTTTCGTGCTGAGTCATTAGGCCACAGGGCTCAAAATGGGCGTTTAGCCACACGGCTCAAAAAATAATTTGGAAATCATTTTTAAGCGGAATTCTATAATAATAAAGTTTAATTTAAAAATCTTGACATCGCAAGATATTCTGTTAATTTCGAAAAATTATAAGAAAACGTATTAGGTGTCTGTAAAATATAAAGAGAATAAATCTTAACGAATTTTTCGCGATCTCAATAATGGGACACACCCATAATATCACCAATCCAAAATAGCATCACTTTAGCATGATACTCAAAATATTACCATGCTAAAAGTGGTGATATTTTGGGTCGAAAGATATTGTATGTAACAAAATGTCGAAAGAAAGAAAAAATCACCAAAAAATCTAATTCAAATTTTATTATTTTTTAAAATTTCAAATAAAAAAAATAAATGATAGCCGGATTATGGCATGTAGAATAAACCCCCAAGGCATGTAGAACCCGTAAAATTCAATGTTTAAAACATATAAGCGGTATTTCATTTTTTAAACATTATGTAACAACCTTTGAGAGGTAGAATTATTATTTTTGAGCCGTGTGGCTAAACGCCCGTTTTGAGCCGTGTGGCCTAACGACCTAGCACCTAAATTTTTGGATTTTTCCCCGCGCTGATTGTATAGTAGGGTTTAAAAATAAAGTGGGAAAAAATGGGGTTTAAAAATAAACGACCGTTTATCCACGCGGATCCTTTAAAAGGATCATGCGTAAACATTTTCAAATAATTTGCCATAAAAACGAATTGAAACTAATTTATAAATTAAATGGTGAATATAAACCAGAATTAGTCATGGTTATTAAATAACATTACACTGAAAGATGGATGACATATAATGGGCGAATGATCCCCGTTTATGAACCGTTCGTTTATTTTTAAACCCCACTTTTCTATCCTTCACTATCTGCGCCGGGGAAAAAGCCAAAGCCAAAAATATACGATGCAAATTGAGGGTGCTCTACATAATATGCTGGGTTAAATTGTGATCTGAATACTGGCACCTCGGGAAGGTCCCTTGTAAGTCATGGGTAGACATTCCAAAATGTCTAAAAAATTCTCTATTTAAATTCTCTATTGCAAGGCCTAGGCCTTATATTTTTCAACCTCGGTCGAAGGGAGGCCTTATAATAGAGGGAGGCCTTATATTAGAGGGAGGGCCTTATATTTCTCAACCTAATAAGTCGGGGTGGAGGGTGGCCAAAAAGTGATAGGTATATCTTTTGTTCAAAATCACTAAAGAAGCATTTTTTCTTGAAAATTTTTATTTATTTTTTCGTAAAATACAATGAAAACCACTTAAAAACTATTAAAAATAGTCTCTATAGCTTCAATTCCGATTAGTGAGGCCTTATAATAGAGGGGGACCTTATAATAGAGGGAGGGCCTTATATTTTTCAACCTCTGTCGAAGGGGGCCTTATAATAGAGGGAGACCTTATAATAGAGAATTTTCGGTATATATCTAATAGTTAAAATGATTTTTCTATTTTCAGCTTTCCTGCTATGCAATGGACTTTTGGATGAGCACGGTGTACCGTCCTTACGCTGTCATAATACCTCCCACCCTGAGTGGTTGTCCCACCGGACTTTTAGCCAAGCATGGCCAACTTGCTGCTTTGATTGGCTGGGTGGTGTTCATTTGGTTTATGGGCGTTTGCGGCATGTCCATCACTTGGGGGTACTTTTATCATTCTCATTAATTATTTTTAGAGATAACTTTCAACTGTATTTAATGAATCCTTTTATCAGAAAAAACCATTTTTATTTAAACTTTTTATATATGAAATCTTTTTTAATTTCGTTTTATAATAATAGTACATTTTATACAACTAAATATTTAGTCAATTCATTTAATTTATTTTTATAAATTGTGTGCATGAAAGAATATGAGGGGTTTATCAGAGCTTTAATTTTTAATTAGATTTATGATAATTTCTTAGAAAAATAATTTCGAAGTTTCTAAAAATAACATATATGTTAGATTTTCCTGGACTAACACCCAAGGTAAAATCCTGCACAATAATTAATTATTTACACAGAAATTTGTTCAAAATTCCAACGTTTTTGCAGTTTCCTCTACCGACTCTTTTCCGTGTATAGTCGTGCCGAATTTATGCGTCGACCTTGGACTGTAGCTTTGATGACCGTAGCCCAAGTGTTATATTCCACCCCTGTTTGTGGGTACGTAATTGCAATTTGGCCGGGCGAAAGGATCACGTTGGACTTCGTCAAAAAAGTAAAACCAATAATATAGCCTATAAAACAGAATAAAACCAACATATTATTCGCATAGTATCAATAGCAAAAAGTTGGGAGTTAGCATTTATAATAGCAAAAATTTTATGAGATTTTCAATAGACCTATAAATTTTAAATTTGGAAGTTTAAAAATTAAAGTAACACATGCAGAAATTGGCAATCGTGGAGAATTGTGGTCTCATTTAAAAAATGGAGCAGAAAATTCTCATCTCTCAGGGTTTTCTAAGGTGCTGATCTGCTGATTACGATTCTGATGAATTCCGATTTTATCCTTGACGAATCAAAGCTATTTTTTTGTCTAGTCATTTGATATTCTGTTATTCAACAATACATACATATTTATGTAAAATTTGAAATAATAAAAATTAAAAATATTTAATATAACAAATATATATAATGATTAAATACTTCAATTATTAACTGGGCAAAAGTGCGCAAGATAGGACAAACTAAGAGCAAGGGCTAATTGGGTTTTTTTTGCCATATAATAAAATAAAAGCTCTAAAGATATATATTTTTTCAATTACCGTATTTTCTCTAATATAAGATACCTGTCTTATATTTTTCAAACCCCCTCAAAGGGGTATCTTATATTAAAGACCTGTCTTATAATAGAGACCTCTCTTATATTAGAGAAAATACGGTATATAAAAAATATTTTTGGACATTTTTCACTTTTGCAGACTGCTCCAGCCCTCTACGACTCTTTTGTCCTGCACACTTGCGCCCTGATGACCCTGGATATCCCGTGGACCTTCATGATCATTGGCGTTCTGTTTGTTATGATGGTGATCATTGTCAATTTGGTGTTCATCTTCTGCATTTTCCGTTTGCTCCGCCAAATGCGCCAGCATATGACAGCCAAAACCCACGATTTGCAAAAACAATTGGCCGTTTCCCTGTCGCTTCAAGTCAATTTTTGTGGGATAATTTGGCAAAAAATTTAAAATTACTTTAGTTAATTAAAATATTTATGTTTATTCTTTACTTAAATACAATTTTAGGCCATTATTCCGATCACAATGATTTTCTTTGCATGGATTGCAATGATATTTGCTGTTTCATTCCGATCCAATTACATTCCGGGTAAGAATTGTTTAAATAAAAATTAAATCTAGCATATATTAGCTTTTTAATTGGATATTGTCATTATTTTGTCTGTTTATGATAGTTAGGAAAAAATTTAATGATTCCTCATTCTCAATTTTTCGAGAAATAAACGAACGAAACAAACATTTTTATTAATTAAAGATTTGGTAATTAAAAATTATTTAAAAAGTGGATTATATAGTTAATATTATTATTTGTGCAATGTGCATGTTTAGTTCCAAAGTGATTATTAGGGTCGCAACTTTTATGCACAAAAATTTCCCAAATATGCGCATAAAATATGCACAAAAAAGTGCCCAAATATGCGCAAAATTTTTGCTAAATATGATCTAAAATGAAAATATTTGCTCAAAAAATCGTTATAAACTATTTTTAAAACGAAATTAAGCATAATTAAGGCATTTTAATGCTAAAATTAAAGTTTGGTGACTTTTTTACACAGTTGACTCTTTTCATGCCTTTCTGAAGCTTTTTTGAAAAAATAATGGATTTTCTTGAAAAATTTGGTCATTTTTCACTGAAAGTTATAAATATTTGACTATTCTGGAATTTTATAAAAACCAAAAATTCAAAAAATTCGAAAATTTCAAAAATTTTTTAAAAGATATGCACAAAAAGGTGCCAAAATATGCGCAAAATTTGCTCCAAAGTGACCAAAATATGCTCAAATATGCGCAAAAATGCGAAATATGCAAAATATGCACAAAAAGTCGAAAATATGCAAAAATATGCAGTTAGAAATCCATGCTAGAGCGTTCAAAACATGCTAAAAACATGTTTTACGTGATTTTCAGGCCGTTCTAAGCCAGCAAAAAAATATGCATTTGCATAAAAGTTGCGACCCTAGTGATTATAAACAAATTTGCTTTTAATTAGCTTTATCCGCACCCTGTATAAACAAATTTGCTTTTAATTAGCAAATAATTTTCAAAAAAAAATTTTCCGTAACTTTCCCCAGAGGTGTACATGTTCACCGTTTGCTGTTCCGTGTCCCACACATCCGCAAATGGAATTGTGATCATATTCGTGACAAAACCCTACAGAAAGGCCTTTCTGAGCATAATCCGGCAGTGCTTCAACCAGCTTAACAACATTGGCGCCGCAAATACCACGATTGTTCCCACAAATAATATGTAGAAATGTAAAATTTACATTCATTTTATTGCATTTTAAGAATTCTTTTTTTGTATAGATTTTTAAATTGAATAAATTGTATTTATAATAGAATATATAAAAAAAATTTCTATTTTATGCCTCAAAAATTGTTTTGGGTAGAGCATGGTTACAGTAAAAAAATTTATGACCCTATAGTAAGGTCGAGGAACTACAGTATAAAACGCCTCTGAAACGAAAAGCGACTTTCAGCATCTTTATCCGCCGTTACATAAAAGCCGAATCCCGCACTTTCTGTTATTTCATTATAGATGTTTCGTAGTTTTTTCTTTTTGTTCCGGATTCATTTGTTATTTTCTACTGCAAGGTCAACAAAAAAAATTAATTTATTATAAATGCTCTTATTTTTCCCTCATCTCCAATTGTTCCCCACTCTCTCAATTCTAAGAAAATGTTGAAAAATAATTCCCAATAGGAATAAGTGATCGGTTGAAAAATAATCGTCCATGGGGATTTATTATAACCCTATAAGTATTCAGATTCAATTTATTGCCCATGCTCGGATCAAAACATTTTTAAAATCAAATTTTCCATCCGTGTTCCATCTCACTCTACATGTTGAACCAGTCCGGTTTTTTTTTGTTTTTTGATCATTTCAAAGGACTCCATCGCATTGGCCAACGTGTAACGAACGGCACTTGATTGGCCAAAACTGATCGAACAATCGCTGACTATGAGGGCGATCTGTGCGATCACGGCCTCAACGCTGTTGCTGGGTTTCCACCTTTGGGTGCTTAACAGCTCCATGCAAATCACACCACCGTTGAACACAGATCCTAAAATTTTTTGGGCATTTCGAAAATTTTTTCTGGTAATTTCGAAAAGGAAAATAAAATTAATTTTTATATTAATTAATTTTTTTATACATATTGGCAGTCTCATTTTATATTGAAAAATTGATTTAAAAAATAAAATGGAATTTGCCAAATTTTTGACCATATTTTCCATATTTTTATCCATATTTGGCAATCTTTGGTACATTTTATGTCAATATTTCGCAATTTTTTATCCATCTAATTGAAGCCCTACTTATTAATGGTGCTAGCGGTCTCTATAAAGTGATGTCAGAGATCTTTCTGACAAGGGAACATATCGAGGTGCCAGTATTCAGATCGTAATTTAACCCATCCTATCTTGTAGGGCACCCTCACATTGCATCGTAAATTTTTTGCTTTTTGGCCCGCTGACGTAATGAAGGATTGAAAATTAAGTTTTAAAAATAAACGGTCGTTCATCCACGCGGATCATTCGCCCTTTGGGATGGTGTCGATCGTACCATGCAAAAATACTAAAATATGCCGTAAAAACAATTGGAAATAAATTTGTAAGATATAACGATGAATACAAACCAGAAAATCATCATGGTCATTAATTATTATACATAGAAAGATGGATGTCATTTATTGGACAGGTGATAACGCGTGGATGAACGGGTTCATTTTTAAAACCGATTTTTCTATCCTTCATTACTTTAGCGGGCCAAAAATCCCAAAAATATACGATGCAATGTGAAGGTACTCGACAAGATAGGATAGGTTAAATTTCGATCTGAATGCTGGCACCTCGATATGTTCCCTTGTGAGAATTAGTATCCTTTTCTTAATAAAATTATGACTATTTCCAAATTTCTTTTCTTCAAACAAAGGAAAAATAATTTTGGTAATGAGCACATGAGTACAATGAAAAATAATCACTCGAAATTCAATTCAAACATTCAAAATAGCATAAATCTTACATAAAATTCCAGCCCCGAAACCCCGAAAAACCCCGATGTTTTTGATTTGATCGGGTCGGGGCCCCGACTCCAAAAATCATCCCGAATCCGGGTCCCGATAAAGCCCCAACCGGGCCCGGCCCGGTGCCGAACACTAATAAAAAAAACTATAAAGGCGGCAAATATGCAAAAATTATGGTTTTTTTTGATTTCTAATATTTTCTTGCAAATTTTTGAAATTTTTAACATTTTAAAAGCATGTTTTTCTCGTAAATTTAAAATTTTTCACAGCAATTCGAAAAACTAAAAAGAAATCTGAAATTTTAGCATATACCTATTAATTATAATTATCTAGTAATTTTACAAATTTTAGTCCCAATTTGCATTGTCGATATTTTTCCTTAATGCCTCTGACAACAGCCTAAAAAAATAAAAGATGCGACCTCAGCAGTATCTATGACAAATGTTTTGTCATCAATTTTTTATTCTGAAGCAGAACTGAATTCACATCATAGGCCGCCGCAATGAAAATTGAAAAGGAATTGAACCGACAAATACACTTGGAGGATCCCAAAGGCCTAACCATTAGACCATCGACACAAGCAGTTCTTTAGTGATTTCTTTATTGGTAATCCTTGATTAAAAAGCGGTAATTGGTCTGCGAATCAAAGTAAAAAACATAAAACTATAGTTTTGGCACAATACTTCCAGATTATTCTATCTCTCGATGGGATCGTTTTAAAAAAAGTGCCAAAACTCAGTATGTTCTCCAAAAACCTTTTTGTAAGACTTGTTAGACCAAAACTTCCAGCGACAAAGTTGTGTAGATATTTTTTTTCGAAATTCGGTCAAAAAGTTCGAAATAACCCCTAAAACCCAAATTTTTCGGTATTTCGACAAAATTTCGAACTTTTGGCCGAATTTCGAAAACTTAAAAAACCAGCTGATAGAGTATAAAATTCTGCACAATATTGCTTTTTATACTTTTGGTCTAACAAGTCTTACAAAAACAAGTTTTTGGAGAAGATACTGAGTTTTGGCACTTTTTTCATCCATTACGGCACTTTTTTAAAACGCCATAGCACGTCGATTGATTCTCCACGATTGAATCTCCATTGTTTTGGGTCGTTAGAGTCCTCATTCCCTAATTCTTCCGCTTCACCTCCTCACCCTTCCACATTCACCTTTACCTCCTTGCGGAAGTGATGCGGAAGGTGAAGCGGAAGGTTGCGGAGGTGATGCAGAAGAATTAGGTTATGAGGACTCTAATGACCTGGAGCCTCAGACTATATCTTATTAGGGACTCAGTCGTGGAGACTCAATCGTGTTGTGACGTCAGCATTGGATTAGCGTCAAAAATTACCCAGGGAAGTCATTTTTTCAATTAAAAAATGATTTTTTTTGTAAAATGGTTATTTCTAAATAAGTACCGGTGGGCACCTAAATGGAGAGGAAATTGCAATGGGTATTGTAATTTTCTGGCTTTTCGTATTCATTATCTTTTTTTGCTTGGTTTACCGGACAAGTGTGTAGGGGTAGGAACGTTTCTAAGTAAAAGCTTTTTTTGTGGTTTTGGCAATTAGGAATTTCTTCTTCGTTAAAAGATCACACCATCAGTACATCAGTTCCGAAGTTACACTATGCTAGTCGGATACCAAAATAAAATATGTATTTTATTCTTTTTTATTATTCATATTTTACTTAACAATAAATTAATTAAAATGAAACGAATTTAAGACGAATTGATTTTTAAATATAATAATTTGGTCAAGATGAACAATTCTACCAATCCAATCGTCAAAGATCCGGTACGAATATTTTCACCTCTTTAATCTTGATCACTCAATTTAGATGTATGAATTCTACAAAAACTTTTCCTACATCCCGAATTTGCTGGTGCTATACGGCATTTTTACGCTATTATGTTTTGCTGGCATTTTGCTGAATGTTGGGCTCATTTATGTGACTGCAAAGAGCAGGTAGCTTTAGAAAATTTAAGAACAATTTAATTGGTTTGGAAGAACAATGGCGGCTGCAGGTCACTACTGCATCGAGCTATTGGCCGGCCACTATGGCGCTAACCATTAAGACGCCATTCTTTTTGATCCGGGCTGGCGATTGTGGCCACTAAGGCATCGGCCTTGGCATCGGATGCTATGACATCGGCCATTATGATGCCGTTTTTATGGGGTTGACCGCTACTGCAGGCCCATGGGTCGCCAGTCACTATGGCGCCATTCTTTATGATCCTGGCCACTATCCTGACAAAAGTGTAATAAATAATGCCATAATATGGCCTGACACTTTTTGCGCAATAACTCATTTCGCGCCATAACATAACATTTGGCGTCATAGGAAGCCTGGCCATATCTGTCCCAGTCAAATTTTATTTCTCTATTTAAAAATTTTCACTCAAAATTATCGTATGTCATGATGTTTCAGAGCTTTGCATGGCCGTTGCAACCTGCTGATCGCGTTCAATTCCATGAACTTTGCCATTCTCCAATTTGGCCAAACTTCCAAATTTTGGGTCCTCATCTCTGGCCTAAATTTCGTCCCTTTGATCACCTGCCAATTGGTCTCCTTCGTTCCGATGATCGCTTCCGGTCTAGCAATCACATCCCAATTGTGCATTGCGCTGGACAGATTGATTAGCATCGCCTTCCCCATATGGTCATTTTGAAAAAAATTTATATAAAAAAATTCATATTTTATCTAAAGAATGAATGATTAAATTGAAGTTTGATACAATACATCGATATGAGAGGGAAGGAAAATTATTAATCTCGGGATGAGAAATATGAAAAATCAGATCTAATTTTTTTAAGTCCGATTTTTTTCTAGGTTATTCCAGTTCTGTTTTCCTATGGATTTTTTGCTAGGCCTAAAATTTTTTGAAGAAAATAGAGGCAAGAACTATACTTAGGGTTTGAAATTTTTCCAGTTTAATTGATTTTTTAATTAGAAGCTAGAAAAATCAAATAAAAGAAATCCTTTCTTACAATAATTTATCCAAACATAAAAAATAAAATTTTATTTATTAATTTTGTTATTACTTGCAGGTACACAAATAGTGACAAGTACTTGTCCCTGTGCATTTTTATGGTCCTTTGCTTCGGACGAACTGCTCACTATACCTATTTGTACGTATTATCGATGAGAGTCAATCCGGAAAAGTAAGATCTCCAAAAAATAAAAAACATTTTTAAATGGTTAATAATTCGATCGAGTCTGAAAATCGAAACACGCAACTCATTTTCAGAATTCCAAAATTATCAGTGATTTTTGCCCAATCGCTCTTTTCTAAAAATAAGTGAATTGAAAGAAGTGAATTGAAAGGGAAAATTTTTTCTTAAAAAAACAATTTGCGCTAATTTCATCTTTTTTTTTAAATTTTTTTAATGTATAGGAGCGGAGATTTTGCAATTTTATGAGCAGTTTGGGGGGGGGGACAAAATTTTAAAAATATCAAATAATTCCTGCCGTACATTTGGTGAAAATTATCCGAATTAATTACCAATTTNTCCAAATCTGAGGAAAATAAAATGTCCTGATTTCTCAGATTTGTCCTGATTTTGGACCCATGTCCTTATTTTGTCCTGATTTTTGGGATTTTGGAAATTTTTATTTAAAAAAGTGACCAATTTTCAAGAGAAAATCAGGTCTAAATTTTCAAAATTTTCTCCGGCGGCCCCTATCGGGACCGCCGGCTGCCTACACAATGAATTTTCTCCAAAACAATGCCTTAAAAAGTAACCCATTTTGTTAAGGAAAAAGATCTAAATTTTTGAAATTTTCTCCGGCGGCCCCTATCGGGACCGCCGGCTGCCTACACAATGAATTTTCTCCAAAATAATGTCCTAAAAAGTGACCAATTTTCAAAAGAAAACCAGGTTTAAATTTTCAAAATTTTCTCCGGCGGCCCCTATCGGGACCGCCGACTCCCTACACTATGAAATTTCTCAAAAAATGCAAGTGTGGAAAGATTTTTTTCATTTGTTCGGCCCACTGGACAGGCACGCGAAATTCCTTCATTTATGATCTCGATTTGTTCCCAGTTTTATGAATTGCTTATTTCAACCCCAAAATTGCTCAAATTGATTATGAGTGGCGAGAAATACGATTTTTGATTCATTATTTCTGAATTTCAAGTGGTATAAAAGCATTTTTTGAAATGTCCTGATTTTTGACCATGTTTGGTAACGAAAATCTGATTTTTTGGTCATGATGTCCTGATTTTTAAAATTTTTCGATGAGAGCCCTGATTTAGTTATCATTAGAATTAATCCGGGGGTTTTCAGATGCGCTGAGTTCGAATCTGATGTCAGATTTATCATATGATTTCATCAGATCTGTGATTTTATTCTAAAAGTTAGGACTAAATTGAAAAAATTTCAAGGGGGTAAATTTCAAAATACCAAAATTTGTTCAAAATTAATTATATTAATTATATTTTTGTTACTCTTTTCGATCAATTATAACACATCTTTTTAGACCGGTGCTAAACCCCGTATTTTTCCGTATTTCGGGAAAATATCGAATTTTTTGGCCGAATTTCGAAAAAAAATTATACCATCAGATTCAGAATGAAATTCTGCACAATTTTGCCTTTTATACATACTTTTGGCCTAATGGGTCTAAGAAAAAAGTTTTCTGGGACGATTATTTTATTTTTGCAATTTTCGACCAAACGACTCAGCACGTTTTAGACCAACCATGTGTGGGAGCGGGGATGCCGTGCAGTTTGGCGGAGTCGGTACAGCAATGTACCAACAAAATTTGGCCATCATTGTGGCCGAAGTGATTTGTTATGGCGCGATTTGGGCACTAATTTTCTGCAATAAATAATTTAGAAAACCAATGAAATTTGTACATTTTAGAAGTGAAAAATGCGAAAAAGTTGGCAAAATCGCTAACAATGATAATGATGTTGCTGGTCGTCTGTCATATTGCGGTAATTGTGACGGGGGAGAGGGATAATTTGATTAGTTTGTTAATAAAGTTACACCATCATAATTCAGTAAAAGCCAAAAATATGAACCAAATTAATTGCTAAATATTTTTGTGAATTTATTCAGAAGAAAAAAAATAAATTTGAAGGCTCATATTTTAAACTTTTTAAAGTCTAAATATAATAAATAAATAATTTATTTTTGGAAAATAAATAATATTTATACATGTAAAACGCCGTATTTTTGCGCCATATTAATTTTTTTCTATATTTTTTGTATAGCCAATTTTGATATTGAAGCCATTTTGGGGCTTCGATTTTTGTTTTCCAAGCACAGAATAGAAAATATTTAATTGAAAATTTATAGGCAAAATTGCTTAACACAAAATAATGTTGACAGGGCATGGTCATCCGACTGATGGTCCCCTATCTGAACTTGGACGTGTTCAGCATCGAATATCTGATCACTTTCCCAACTTCTTGCCTTTACACAATTGCCTACAGCAGCAACACTCCTGTCCTATACATATTTAGGTAAAATATGTAATAAATTTGTCTGATATTAAAATTATGATATTTATTTCGAATTTATAGCGATATACCTATTCATGATTAATTATAAAAAAAGCTCTTTCTTTCTCGTGGCACGATATTTGGGGACTCGACATTAGGGACCAAGCGCTATAAATCAGTTTAAACAGAAACTGAAGAAAATAATTTATTATCAAAAAAAAATAAAGCAAAAATAGCTACAAAATGAGCCTAAGCCCGTTTTATTTGGCCCAGTAAAAAAAGTTATGGCCAAAATATCGCTATTTTTCAAATATCGGAGAAATTGACAGTATTTTGGCCATAACTTTTTTTTAATGGGCAAGATAAAATGGGCTCATGTTCATCCTGTAATTTTTTAGTCTTTTGATAACAAATTGGTTTTTTTCAGTGTTATATTTAAATCGACTTACAGCGCTTATTCCCCAAATGTCGGATAGCCATTTTTTGTTGATTTTAAAAATAATACAGACATGCCCATTATTAAAATTGATGGAATATAAAATAAAATTTATTTTTTAGTAGCGATTATCGGATGGCATTCCGTAAATGTTTTCCATGGCTTCTGAAAGATGGACGGATCCAACAATCCTTCTCAAATGCTGTCAATGTGACGCGCACCTTGGCCATGGCACTGCCAAACCAGCAGAATGCTGACCAAATTCGGCACCAAACCACACGTTTTTGAAGGAAAATTCCAAAATTTAAGCCAGTTTAACATGGGGAGCCGAGTTAATCAGGATCAGCAGGATGGACCCTGGCAATGCAGCGGAATTTTATTTCTTTTTTTCATTTTTTTGATCATAAATTATGCAAAACCATGAATCATGTGTAATAACGGGCATTGCAAAGTGATTCAAATATATTGTTCACTCGTATTTGTTGGCATTATGTTCTCTTTTGCATTTGTCTGTTACCATTATAATTGTTTTCACTCTTTCTTCCTTTCCTTTCCTTCACGCCTGCATGTATGTATATAAAATATAAGCTAAAAGGCCGCTCATTGTCATTTGGAATTCCCTTTCTGCCAGAATGTCTCGAAGCGATTTTAGTTTGCATTAGGGTAAATCTCAGCGCGACCACACATTGTGAGGAATGAGCAATTTGGAGGGGATATTTATTTGGAAAGGATCGAGGGCCACGCCCACGCCAAAATATGACACGCCCACTTTAAAACGGAGTGGTCTTTGGATTCAACGAAGGAACAGAGGCATAGAGAATAGAAGCATCATACGCACCCGATCAATCGCTTCGAGACATTCTGGCACCAAAAAAGGAAGCCAGATTTCCATATTTTTCTGACGCGCATTTTACCTAGTCATTTATCATTTTCCCTCATTCTTTGCAGTTGGTTTTCACCCCAGCTCGCCATTGTGTTTCTGTTTATTCAATAAACACTCTTTTCGGGTTCGGACTTCACTTTGGGGTTGTCCTTACTCTACAAACTATCATTCTTCATTGGACAGTGGTTGTCCTACATTTTTCCCGATTATTACTCATGTCATGGTGACAAATCACTCTACATATTTCCTAATTAAAAAATCTCACAGAGACAATGAATATATGTAGAACCGATCAAAAATAGTCTGTTCCTTATAATCGAAATATTATATTATGTTTGCAAAAATGAAATTAGGAAATTTATCGTTTGAACTGATTAGAAAATAATTTAGATGCCAATTTTTTTAGGAATTTTTTTTCACTGTCAAATTTTCCATTGTCGAAATATTTGGGCCCCATTCATCAGACATATGCTTGGATAATACCTTAATATAATTCATATCCAAAATTCAAAAATCTGGAATGATTGACATGTGAAACAAATATGTGATGAGCTGCTGAGGATTAATGTATTATAAAGATGAATGGGATTTCTGCCCGATCGCTACTCTTCTCCATCCTCAAAATTATCGAAAATGCCAATCGGCGGCTGATGAGCAATCTAATGTCTAATATGCGAATTAAATTTTTAAATGGAATGATTTTTTGGTGTTACCGAAAGTGCAAGAATGGATAACTTGCAATGTGTCTAAAACTTCAATAAATACACAAATAGCTAGATTTTTGCAAATTCTAAAATATTTAAATTATTCATATAGTTTTCCCATTTTATGTCTTCCTTTTAACCGCCCATCCACGAGCAAGATTTTTTGGATTTATTGTAAGCAAGAAGTCAAGAAACTCGTTCCGAAAGCAGCTCAAAATCCCATTACAACAATCAGTATTTCTTGTATTTGTATTTGTATTTATTTGCCACTAGGGCGACGTTCCAGAAAAATAAATGACACAAACAAGCAAAAATCTTTATTTTATTTTGAATTTTTGTACCACCTTCGTAAATTTTATTGCAGATTATCCAGCCTTACCCTCCTATAAATTTTTTTACTTATAATTTTCATAAACATTATAATCTGTATGGTCATTACTTTTTTAATTTTTGTTTTATTTGACATCTTAGAATTTGCTTACTTTTGCTTTGTGGGTATTTATTGGAGTTTTAGACATTTTGTAGTAAAGACATGCAGGTTATCCTTTTTTGCACTTTCGGATCAAACGATTCATCAGCACCATTTGTTACATATTGATTTTGGGTAGCCAAAGATATCACCGGTGTTAGGGCGATAAAAATCGCAAATGATTAGGTATATCAAAGAGCTTGCTAGACCATTTTAGAGCTTGCTACACTATAAATGTAATAAATTAAATTGCACATTATGCTCTATTCTTTAGCGTATTTGGTTTATCAAATTTCATTAAATTTTTTGAAATTTTCATCGGGTTTTTCGAAAAAAGATTTTCGAAATTTAAAATTTTTTGTTTAATTTCTGCCCATTTATGTCAACGTCATCAGCTATGTCCATTAACAAATTGGCGCCTGATTCCTTGGTAAGAACCTGTTTTTGCTAATAAATTCGGTAATTTATATAATCTCTTCACTAACTAATTTTTACCTATTATTAATCTAGAAGTGGATTAATTTCTTAACAAATTTCTAAAATATTTTTTTTAGTAGCAACTTTGCTAATGCTAACAATTTAGCCCCATCCGTTGGCAATAAAAAACTACCAAAATCCTCATTTTAGGCCTCCATTTTTGCTCTTCTCCCACCCGATGAGCGTGTTCGATTGGAGAGAGTATGCCGAAAATGGTACAATGTTGCTAGAGAACTCGGCTGGATCGAATGCAGAACGTTGGCGTTGGACGAGCAGGAGTTGGCACAGCGAGGCGATAGGGCGGTATGACTTTCAGTCTTAATTGTTCTAACATCAGCGTGAGCCAAAAAATTCTTGTCATTTTTTTCTAAATACTTCTGCAAATTCCTTCGAAATCATATAACGCTTGGAGCTTAAAGTCTCTAGGTTTTTGAAAAATTTTTAAAATTTCCTAACTTCAGGTTTTCATGTCTAAAAAAGGTCTGTAAGCAGGTCGACCCGATGTATGGAAACGCCTAATTGTCCATAAAATTGATAAAAATGCTAGTGGAAAAAGAAAAATTAGTATCAAGCATATGCAATCGGGGTGGAAAATATGTTAGGCACCCTGTTTTCAGGGAATTTGATAAGTCGAAATTGATAGTGATTAACGGAAGAGGCTCTATAGGGTACTTCAATATTTTAAATATTTTTGGAGGGTTGGGTTAAAAAAACTATTTATTGCTTTAAAATTTTCAAATTATGCAAAAAAGAAAAATAATTACCCTACTCTCAAGAACAGCCATTAGATCTTCCATTATTATTTAATGCTAAATCAACTCAATAAAACAATTTCCCGCGCATGCTTTCTGTATATAAGAAATAAAGGGGTATAAATAAATACATCAAATAAAAGTTGAAAAATTCTACAGTAATTGTAGCGGAAAAGCTTTTATTGGAGGGAAAGCTGCTCTCTAGTTATCAATTGTAGCAATTTTTTAAAGTTGGCCAGGTACCGGGCGCTGATCAATCGCTGCGGGCGATATCTGCGCGAGTTGTTTTTCTTCGGAGTGCCATGGGAATATGACATGGGACAGTGGACAGGGAGGCAGTATGTGTGTCATTTGCGCAACGACGATGTGCGGGTGAGCTGTTTAAATTGCTTTCAGGGATGCGCACAATTACGGAAATTACGGGGTTTTTTGAGCCCGAAATTTAGAATAATGAATTTTACGAAATCATTAATTGTTGTAGCACTAGGCCTTGTCAAATCTAGATAGAACTTATTAGAACCATGCGCGATGGCCAGATCCAAACAATAAAAATGTGACATTTCCTATTTTTCGGCCAAAAAATGTGAAAATGAATAAAAATTTAACAAAAAAGTGAACTTCTACATACATAAATGTGCTGTTGAATCAGTCTGAATAGGAAAACCAATTTTTAGGTACGCGCCTGGAGCACATTCTGTTTGAACACCGAACAATGGGCCAAAATGCGCAATTTGCGTCATTTGCGCTTCGAAAACGTGTTTGTGAGTTCCGAAATGTTGCGCGCGATGGCGGACAACCTGACGTGTCTGCAGAGCATTCAATTTAAGAATATTGTGAGTAAAAAACCATGGGTGAGCGTCAGAAAAGATCTTTATAAACGAGCATATCTTTTTGAAATTAAAAAAAACATTAATGTATTAACACAGTCCTGAATTAGTAAATTTGCTACTAGATGATATTTTTTAATCTTAAATAGAGTTGTACGGGGCCGGGATCCCGACCGATATATAGTTTGAAATCCGAAATGGCAAATCCCGATCCCGAATTTCGGCAATTCAATCCCGATCGTGGTCCCGTGAAAAATTTTGAAGGAAAAATCAGTTTTTTGCTTATTAAAATGAAATTTTGAGATTTTTATTTTAAATTTTTTAATCATTTAAGGTTAGTTTTAATAAATTACCACCTTTCTAATTAGATTTTGCAATTAAAAAAAATAAAAATCAGAATTTTTCACTTAATTTGAAAAGGGTCAGCTTTCGGGATATTCGGGTTTCGGAATCAGGATCGACTTTGGCAAATCCTTCCAATGTTTTTCTCAAAGAATATAACATAAAACAGGCACAATTTCTGAATATATAAGATTTTTAAACAAGCTTTTCAAATTTTCCAAAATTTTTCCATGCTCCCGTGTCCAAATTTCCAACTACCAAGTAATATAATCATGCTTTTGGCCAACATCTGGCCATAACTTTTCCCACCTGAACAATTCGATAGTAGCATTTAGTAAAATCAGGAAATTGAGAGCTCGCTACCAGAAAAAAATACAAAAAATAATTTTGTACAGTCATTAGTTTGGCCAATCTAATTTAATTTCGAACATATTACAAAACCGAAAAATTTCTTTATACCCAATATTTTTTAATGCATGAATCTATTATTCTATTAATCCATTCATAAATGAATCTATTATTCTATTAATCCATTTATAAAATGTCGTCGGATAACTGTCCGCATATATTTTTTCATAGGACTGGCGCAGTGTTACGGGACTGCACGATCTGCTGCGCGTCCACAACACGTCGCTTACATCCTTAAGCCTGCCGACCTCCGATTCCCGGGGCGATTCTCTGCATCTTCCGGCCCTGCCCTGCTCACTCCGCGCCCTGCACATCATTCCCAACAAACCCTTCTCGTGCTATGGCGATGGTGTCTGGGATCGCCTCTACATCGATGAACTGCTCGAACTCGCCGCCTCCTGCTGTCCCCAACTGGCCATGTTGATATTGCCAAGGTTTTTTGCTGTCAGCGAGGCATCGTTGGCCATGCTCGGCCGATTTGAAAAGTGAGTATTGGCATTGATCAGATCGATGAGAATAAAGCGATCAGAGATTGATGGCTGGTATTATGTAGAACGAAACTTAGATATGCCTGTGGCCACAAAAAATGTTCCAACGCCGTTCATGTTTAAAAAAAAATCTATAAGTTGAAGCGAATTGTCTGTCTTTTTTCTCTGTTCCTTCTATCTATGACATGTTTTCTTCATCTAACTTGTGTATGTTTCATGCATACATTAATAAAAAGGTGCGTCAATCCAAAATGGCACCAAACCAAAATTCACCGCATCCAAAAAAAATTTTTACTAATAGTTAGACCAAAAACTTTAAAAAGCAAACATATATAGAAAAATATGCCCAGCATTTTGGTTTTTTTGGAATTCTCATACCTCTTTTAAATATTTGATATCTTTCATGATTTTTGAAAAATTCAAAAAAAATCAGTTTTTAAGGAAAATTTCGTTCTTTTTATGGGGTATTCAAAAAAACATTCAAACTAAAATATTGGGCAATTTTTATATAAATTTGTTGTTTTAAGTTTTGATCTTTTAATGAGCAAAAAATGGTTTTTCGAATGCGTTGACTTTATGACTTAGGCGACATTTTTAATTTCGTTTCAACTTATAAATCATTTTTAAATGTATGAAAATTGGAATATTCTTCATGGCCACCAGTATACCTATGTCATAACTCATAATATCAGGACAAAACTGACGTGTTACAAGAAAATTGAATTGGAAGGTTGCTCTACGATGAGTAATTCAGATTGAATAATTTTTTGGCCGTACATAAGAAAAAATCATTACCTATATAAAGTGTGATTTAATACATTTATTTTTACTCACAGTCTTCTTATTTTTTTAGAATAATTTTTGAGATAATAAGATCATTTTTTAAATTGCGTATTCGGAAAATGAAAAATTCCACTAAGTAGGGCTTACAATGTTGCGTTCTGCATCTGCGTTTTGCTGCTGCGGATGGACGCAGAACGCAGAAATGTTTCCAATGCTATTTTTTGTTGCAAAAACTAGCCACAGCAGCAAAACGCAGTAACTTTGACGCAGCATTGTAAACAATCTGTGTTCTGCGGCCGGACATTCTGAAATTTTGAAAGGATCTTCTTCCTTCGCGTCTTTTTTCGCCCGTCCGTCACTTCAAATTCAATATTTTGCAACTCATTGGCCAGCATTGGAGCGCAATTGAGAGCAGTTGTGCTGGAAAAGGTTGATGCAATGGTAAGTTCCGCCGATTGGAAATGATAAATCAACTTTTTTGTGGTAATTCCTTAACCCTCCACCAAAAGTGGAAATGTGTTTCTCCAACATTTTTATTTTTCCACACGATTCTCTACATGTTTAAAACCAACAGTCAAATTTTGAAATTTGGTTTGCCCCCCCCACCCGTTAACAGGAAGTACCGATTTTTTTAGTCTTATCATTTGACCAAATATTATACATATATAGAACATTATGCTCTATTTGTTTAGTCAGGGTGACGAAATTAGCATGTAAACATGGTATTTACCATGAAAATGAGATCCTTACCCTTACCATGATTTTGCCATGATTTCGTCATGATTTCCTTTGTTACCATGAAACGCCATGATTTTAACATTTTCCAAAAAAATATTGGTTTTTACCAAAAAATTATCGATTTTCTTAAGAAAAAGGGCCCAAATCCTCAAATTTTCTCCGGCGGCCCCTATCGGGGACGCCGATACCTCTTAAAAATTTAGAAGCAAAAAATGTTCAATTTTCTTAAGGGAAAGAAGATACAAATCGCCAAATTTTTCTCTATTAGATTGAATCCTGATTTTGATTGTTTTCAAGTTTTGGATCTCCCTATCAACCAGAATTTCTCAAATAAATTATATCTGCAGATAAATATGATATGTAACTTTATTTTTCGCAATTTCACTTATTTTATAACGTTTTTAAAAGGATACCATGTTTTTACCATGATTTTGAATTTTTTCCCATGATTTACCATGTTTTTTAGGACCAGCTCCATGATTTTGATGTTTGGGGATCGTCACTCTGGGTTAGATACTGGGATCCATACTAGTAGAGGATCCGACATTTCGAACCGACAATTCAGGATTCGAACAAGTCGCTTGGGGACTGAAATACCTTATTTTAATTTTAAATAAAATATTTAGAGATTGTGTCAAGTTAGATCCTCAATTTTCAGATCTTTTGGAAAGGCGAGATTGTTTTTTTAGATTTTTTTTTATCCTCAAGTGTCATGTTCGAATCCTCAAATGTCGCATCACCCTCAATTTTTTCAGACCAAAATCTGAATTGTATTTATCGAAAAATCAGATTTTTCCGAACAATTTCATTTTTGTTTGGGAAATTTCCAAATACATATCCCATTCCAGGTTCTCCATCTGATTGCGACGCATTGTCCCCTGTTGGAGCACTGTTACTTTAATTTACTCCACTGCTCCACCCACACAAAAAAAGGGTGAGAAGGAATTCCATTTTGCACTTTGGTAAGAGGAATTCCATTTTGCACTTTTAAATGAATTTATTACAGAGATCGTATCTGTCCTTATTTATAAGGATTGTCCTTATTTTGGAGGTCCCAACCTTCCAAAATTTTAATTTCCTTATTTAGAAGGATTGTGCTTATTTCAGCCTTGTCCTTCCGTCCTCATTTTTGGAATTTTGAAAATTTTAATTAAAAAATGACCAATTTTCATAAGAAAAAAGGTCTAAATTATCAAAAATTTCTCCGGCCGCCCCTATCGAGACGGCCGGCACCTCGTACATTGAAATTTCTTTGGAATTTCATTCAAAAATGACTAATTTTCTTAAAAGAAAGTATCGAATTTTCAAATATTTCTCTGGCGGCCCCTATCAGTGCATACACTGAATTTTCTCCAAAAAAATCTTAAAAAGTTGACCATTTTTTCAGACAAAGGTCTAAATATTAAAAAAAATTCTCAAACCAAAAATGATCAATTTTCTTAAGAAAAAAGTGGAAAATTCTCAAAAATATTCGCCGGTGGCCCCTATCGGGACCGCCGCCCCTCCGTAAAATAATTTTTTTTAAAAGCTGAAAAGAAGGACCGCGAATTTAAATTTTATCATAAAAACAATATTTTGTTCGCATAAATAGTCGTAGGGAATAAATATGATGCATAAAATTGATTATATTTTTGAATTTTTGCATTTTAAAAAGTGTTATTATTTTTGAGGAATTTCCCCAGTGTAATCCTTATTTTTTACACTTCATGTCCTTATTTCTGAAAATTTTCGATACGACCACTGATTTATTGTAAGGAAAAATTATTTAAATCCATAAATACTTATAAAAAAAGTCCAAATCCTATGAGGCCCTTCGATGCATACATCTCCCGAATTTTCCAAATTTTTATAGCGATTTTTATATCCAAATTTTTAATAGTGAAAATTTAGGGATTACCGACCCGTATTTTGCCAAATCCTATAATGTAAACCTACATACAGACCCGTATTTTTTTCAGAAATCTAAATCAATCGAAAGTTCGAAGCTTTCATTCTTCTAAAAAGAAAATAATCCGATTTAAAAAAAAATCCGAAAAAAGAAATGTAAATTTAAATTTATCCATTTTGACTCGAACTTTTGGTACCACAATTTATAGAGTCGAAATTTGTTGTGGATATGAGCATGATCGATATAAGATTCACATCACGTGTGATAATATTTCTTAATGGTATTCTTTCTCGCTTGTATCCCAGATCATGTAATTATTCTTTGTATTTCCTTTACATCTCCATCTATATCTCCATCTATCTCCATCTATAATCATCTTCCGCATCCATCCGCATCACTTCTAATCTAAGCTCAGTTTTTCAACTAAACTTTAGCAAATAAATTTCAACGAATGGAGCTCATAATTAGCAAAAGCAATTGAGCTCATCTAAAATTTTTAAAATCACAAACACTTCAATTAAAATCAAAGGTTTTAGATTTTTT
>LDKF01000790.1:36723-56991 GCA_001026735.1 Rotylenchulus reniformis | reverse complement strand
CAGCAGCAGGAGTCGAAAATTTGAAAATGAACACTGAAACTTCAACTGCGAACTCTCCTGTTGAAGGTGAATAAAAAATTAGAGAAAATTTTAAATATTCCATTCATAGAAGATTGAAAAATATGGGAAAAATAGATAAAAATTTTAATTGTTAAAAGATTCCAAAAAATAAAAAAGGAATTAGCAGGTAAGAATTATTAAAATGCCTTTTCAATTAAAACATAATAAAATTAAAAAATTAAAAAACCTTAAAAAAATTAAGGTGCCGTCGGTGATGGAATAGACAAAATTCCGGCATCTATAGAAATTGCAGGAATTGGTGAAATACAAACAACTTCAGGCCATACACCGCCTCCAAAAGGTTAAAAATTATTAGAAAAAATATCTATGTATAATGACTTCAACAAAAATTTTTTAAATAATTTTTAAATATTTATTTAATCTCTAAAAAATATTAAGATTCTTTAAAAATCATATAAAAAATTAAATAAGAATTAGCAAATTTAAATAAAATTTTGAAAAGTTTAAGATATATAACTATAGTGGAGGAATTTATTCGTAACTAATTAGAAATTATAAATTCAAAATTTCACGATGTTAAATTTTATAAAAAAAATTTCACAGGTGTTACAGAGGCTGATCCTTGTGCGGATGCTCCCTCAAAATCCCTGAAAAATTGGTGCGAACAACTCCATCGCTGGGATAAAAATGCGAGGGTAAGTTTTTTAGGAATTTTATAGCAATTCATAAAAATTTAGGAAGCCCCTCCCGTGGAAGAGGCAGCCCCTAAAATGCCAGCAATCCCTGGCTTATCAGACAGTATGTTAATATCTTTAATATATAATTAGTACCAAGTTATTAAAAATATATCTATTTTATAAGCAGAAATTCTGTAAATAATTATTTTTTTAAAATTCAGCCGGGTTACTCGCCGCTGAATTGGCTCCAATCGCAACAACACCGTATCAATGCTTGGATTTGGGATGTTTGTGCCAATATATGAACGGTAAAAAACTTTTATCTAAAATTTTTAAATAATTTTTGCATAAATAATAGCGGTAAATATTGTTAAAACAATAATATTTTTTCCATTTTAGGAGATGGCCAAGAGGGCACCAACGATTGCAAACTTTCGAATGGCAAAAAGTTACAGAAGGCCTTACGCAAGGAGTACCGTATGCTCAGTGATGAGGAACGCGTCAGATTTGTGCGTAATAAAAATATTTTTAGAATAAAATTTTCGATTTCTATAAACTTCAGAAAATTCAAATTTTAAAAATTATCAAAAAATTTATAAAAATGATATTTTTTATTCAGCATGAAGCAATTAAGGCGGTGAAAAAGAGCGGAGAATATGACAAAATTGCGATCACGCATGCCCAATTCGGCCAGGCCGGTGCCGCCCATGCTGGGCCAGCATTTTTGCCATGGCATCGTGAATTTCTTAAAAGGTGCAAATATTTCTAAAAATAATAAATGTGCAAGGGGGTCAAGTGAGGGTTAAATTTCGGGTACCTTAATACATAAGTACCAAATTTCGTATTTTGTAGTGGGGGAGGGAGGTAATTTCGAACAAGGATGGGTCAAAGAAAATGGGAGGAAAAATGAAAAATTGACAATTTTAACGACCAATTAAGACATTTTAATATTAAATTTATATAACATCGGAATTTACCAATTAATTGATTGTTTTTTTGTTTAAATCAAATAATTTTTAAATTAATTTTTGTTGTTTTTAGGCTTGAACTGGCACTGCGCCAAATAGACCCCGATGTGTCTATTCCTTACTGGGATTCCACAATTGAGGGTCAGCTTCCAAATCCGAGCGATTCACATTTGTTTACAAAAGAAGTAAAAATTTGATAATTCAAAATTATAATTAATTTTGAAAAAATCGATAATCCTAATCCAAGCCAAATTTTAAAAAAGATAGTCGGATTCTTAATTGCAAAAAAATAAATATATTTATTCTTATCATGTTACTTTTTATTTATTAATGGAATTAATTTTTCTTGCCATTTTAATTGCAAAAAAAGGAAATTCAAGCGAATTTAGATTGTCTAAATATATTTATTTATTTATTTTTTAAGGACAAGAAAATAAATAAGTAAAATCTTTTTAGTTTATGGGCGATACGGATTGGCAAGGAAATTTAGTGGTCGGCGATTTTACACCTTGGCAAACCACCACGGTATGCATCTTTTCGGTGTTAAGAAAAAAATAATAATGCCAAATAATGCCAAATGCAAAGGCTTGGCTGAAAATTATTTTAAACCATAAGTATAAAAAGCAAAATGTGCGGAATTTTATTCTCTATCTTCTAGTATTTTTATTTTTTTTCAAAGTTTGGCCAAAAAATTGAAATATCCGCTATTTATTGGTATTTCGGGAAAATTTCGAATTTTTTGGCCGAATTTCGAAAATTAAAAAGATCAAAAGTGCATAACATTCTGCACAACTTTGCTTTGTATATTTTTGGCCTAGCCGATGAAGCCTTTGCATTTGGTGCTTTTTTAATGTCATAGCACCATCTATTCGATGTAGATTGATTATCTATGACAGTATTTTTTATATGAATATTTTTTAGGGTACTACAAATGTGATAAGGCATGTTGGCAAAGGGGGAAAATGCTTTTCGGAAAACGAGTAAGATTATAAAAAATAAAATTAAAAATTAAAAATTTTTTTATTCCAGAATCCAATGGTTTTTGAACCAGCAACAAATCGAGAAAATTCTTGGTTATAGCTCTCCCCAGCCTGAGGTACAAAATATTTATAAAAAATGAATTTAACTATTTATATGCTTTTTAAGGCTTGTCCAATCAGAACTGATTACCAATTAATTGAGGTTAGTATTATGAATATCCTTAATTAATATTTTTGTAAATAGTGGTCGTTGATTTGTTCATTATCGTTGATTTGTTCAAAATTCTTTGTTCATTATCGGATCAATTTTGCCCAATTTTTCTCCATTCTCAGACCATTTGATTATTTTTATCATTTTTTGACATACATATGTATTTCTTATTTTTCCAAATTTTTGATATTATTCACCCAACAACTTTTCCGTCTACAATTTTATTTATATATTGTTTTACAAATTTTTAAACATATCTATTATCATTATTTAAAAGTAGTTTGATTATTTGTAGGTTTTGAAGGCGTATTTTTGGATCTAAAAATTCTTCATTGTCTTATATATCATTTTCTGATCATTTTTAGAATTTTTTTCATTTATTCATTTTCTGATCATTTTTCCCCTTCCGATCACTCATGGAAATGTGCATTTGTTCGTTGGAGGTGAGGAGATCCAACCTCCGGGCCACATGGGCGACACTTCAACCTCGGCTAATGACCCAATATTCTTTTTACATCATGCCTTCATCGATTCTGTAAAAATAATAAAAAAAAATTCTATAAAATAAAACAAAACAAAACAATTTTCGTAAAAATTTAACTTACACTAAAGATTATTAAAAATCATTATGGAAAACAAGAAAAAATTGGGTTAATATAATTGTCATGTAAATTTTACAGGTTTAATAACAGAAATAAAAAAATTAAAATCATTTGAAGAAGAATTTTTAAAAAAATTGATTATACTAAAAAGGAAAAAAGAATCATAAAAAATGAAAAATTCAATTTTTTTAAATTTAAAGATATGGGAACAATGGCGACAAACGAGGCAAAATCGGAATGATCGCGAAATGGCCTATCCGATGGACAATGCAGTGATAAAAATTATTTTAATTTTTTATTTATGATTTCATTAATAGCAATGTGCCAGTGCCATGCATTTTGGTTCCGCGATGATGAGGCCATTCCAGGTATTTTTAAAAATTCAAATTTGAAATTGGCATTTTGTTCACAGCCTTTGCGAAATGTGGACGGGCTCAGCAACAAGTACACGGACAACTTGTACGAGTACGCGCCGAGACCGAGCTGTAGCATGGGGCCCAATTGTGGATCAAAGTTGGGAAAATTCAGTTTATAAAGAATAATATTTTTTGATCAAAAAATTGTGTTGGACATTAGTGAAAATATTTTTATCTTACTCAAAATCACACAATAAATTTTCAGATACTTGTTCTGCGATAGTTCTCATGGTCAGCCCCTTTGTGCCGCCAAAATCCGACCCGGAGGAAATTGTCAAGGATTTTTCAATGGTATTTTTAAAGAAAAATCATTGATATACATTCAAAAAATTGTTAATTAATCAAGCATGATTAAAATGATGGGAACAAACAATGATTTTTTTAAATTTTAAATATCAAATCGATAAAACCAATAAATAAAAATGTTGATAATCGCTTTATAAAGATTATAGAAATCAAACGTTAAAAATATTTCAATAAATTGCTAATAAAAAATGAACATGAATACCAAAAATGAATTGATATTTTTAATTATTCGTTTATATTGTTGATCAATTGTTCTAAATCAATAATTATCGATCTTCATTTCAATAAATCGATAATCAATCGATAAATTCGAATAAAAATTATCCAGGCGAAGATGTGTGCTTGAATGGCGCTTGCAGAGGTGGGCGTTGCCAACAGAAAGGGATGGTAAAACGCCAAAAAAAATTTTTTTGAAAATTTTTTAAAAATTACAGGAGCCTCCAACCACGCCAAGACCTCTTCCACCAAGCACATTTCAGCCGCCTAGGCCTCCACCGGTGAATTTTTACCGGATTTTTCCCCTTAAAAATTTATTTTCATAAAGGAATCCTGTTACAACGAGCACGAGTGCTGCTCCTTGTGGGCCTTCAAGGGCGAATGTGAACGCAACCCAGACTACATGGGAGCCTGGTGCAAAGCCAGCTGTAGACAGGTAATATGCTTTTGTACAACCATACTTATGCTGTTACAGTAATTTGGTATGACTGTTACAGTATTATTGTATATCGTATTCTATAATAACGATGCAAGTTAGGTTATATCACCCGATAGTATCTGTGGTGTGTATTGGATAAAAACAAATCTAGCACATACTTATTAGTTTATATAATTATGGTATGATTTATATATAATGCAAAAATGTGTACACATCATTTCCCGCCGGTCGTTTCCCCGCCGCAGGTGAAAAATGGCTATAACTTTTTTTCAGATATAACCTAGAGAAACGATTTTGATATCAAAATGTAAATCTAAATGTGAGCTATAAATTTGCAGAAAGAATCGTCCGGTTTGGCCAAGTTAAAAAAATTATGGCCAGATCTTTGGATAGATTTTCTGGCTTAACTTGGCCTTAACTTTTTTTTTCTACTTGGCCAAATCAGATAGTTGTTCCTGCTAATTATATTTAGGGCTATCTTTTGACACCAAATTCACTTCTATAGGTTTTACCTGAAAAAATTATAATCATTTTTCATCTGCGCCGGGGAAATGACTAGCGGGGAAATGTTCTGTCTCGTGCAAAAATATATGTCGGATAACTATGATAAATTTTTTACTATACCAATTTTATTTGTCAATCATTTATAAATTTAAATTAATTTTAAAAATTTTCCATTTTAGTGCCAATTTGATTACGACATACATGAAGGTTCATTTATAAAAAAATAAAAATAAAATAATTTTCATCATTTAGAATGCAACAATCGGCATAAGAATTGTTTGGAATGGGCACAAGAAGGGCAATGCCAGCGAAACAAATTCTGGATGGTCAGTCTTTTTTTAAAGAAAATGAGGAAAATGGTTTACTAAATATATATTTTAAATTATTTGAAGGATTTTTTTTCCTTTTAAGAATTTTAATTTTTATTCATTACTCAGGCTGAAAATTGTCGCGAAGCCTGTGGAAAATGTCAAGTATCCAGAAGGCAGGTGTGCAACGGAGGAGCTGGATCCAAGAACAATCAGGGTTGGGAAAAAAGATTTTTTCTTATTTTGTTAAACAAAAATTCCAAATTTTTTTGAGGCATAAACAATAAATCAGTAAAAAAAAATTTTATTGAGAATTTTTATAACATAAAAAATGTTTTTTTCAATTTTTAGATCGAATTTCGGATGCTCCAAAGGCTCGCCAACCCAAATGTACATCTCAAGGCTGCTTCAACGAGAACATTTGTTGCCAGGTGTGTTTTTAGTGAAAAATTTAAAAATATTTATGCCGAGAATTATTGTCGAAATATTTGATCAATTATTTTAAATTTTCAAGCTTTGGGGATTGCTCGGTGAATGCCGTCGAAATCCCTTGTGGATGAGCTGTTTTTGCCGTGTGAGCTGCGGCAATTGCATTCCCGAGAACTATGTTTTTGGATGTAAATAAATAATTTTAACGACATTTTTAATAATTTAAAATAAATTCTGATAAAATAAGTTTTTGAGTTTGTTTTTTTCGGAAAAAAGTCATCAAATATTTTATTGTAAAATTTTTAATTTGCTACAACGAGTATCCATGCCATTATAGAAGTTTATTTTTGCTCTAATAATGAATTCATTTAATATTTTTTGGCTCAAAATTCTCATACTAAGAAAGCAAATGAAATTAAATTAATTTACCTATATAAAAATTCATTAATTAATCTAATTTATGCTAAAATTAAAAATTTATTTTATCAAAATGCTAAAAATTGCAAACATCTTGTAAGTTAATTTTTATATTTTCAGCATGCACCGATTACCATCTGAAATGTTGGGAGTGGGCGCAAGCGGGCGAGTGCAAGCGCAACGCGTGGATGTTGGAGAACTGCAAGCAGAGCTGCGGCACCTGCGTGAGCCAAAAACAGCTCCGATAGGTAAGAGATCAAAGATCAGCAGTCAAAGATCAGAGATTACTAATAATATTGTCAAAATCAATTTATGATGATGCAAAATAATGAAAAAATAATTGATTTATTAGATCGAAAATCGTTTATGAAAATGCAAAAAATCATTGATTCTAGATCAAGTATAGTATGTATATTGATCTTGATACTCAAAGAGATACCAATTTTTTGGGTCATAAGATTATTTTTCAAAAAAATCATTCAATTCATGCATTTAGGGATTTTCAAGGGCGTAGAATCTGATGATAGCTTCAGATTGAGCTAAACAACAATATGAGATTCGCATGAGATCACAAATCACGTCAAAAAATATTTTTTCCAAAAATAGTCTATTATAATAGAAAAAAACATTTTTGATTAATCTGGTGACTATGATCATTGAGTTTTTCCCGAATTTTGGATTTGCCAAATGAACAATCGGCGGGGCCGACGACGACGGGACAACGGCGGTGGAATGCCGGCCATTGAGGATTTTGAGGAGTTGTCACTATTGCAACGATTTGCGCGGAATGCAAATGGCACCGAAGGGCCAAGTAAAAGAGAAAAAATAATAATATAAAATTGAAAAAATTAGATTACGATTTATTAGATTACTACAATTAATAGGTACATAATTTTCGGAATTTATTTTCAAAAATTCATAATTTTTAAGTAATAACTAAATATTTTTGAAAGCAATTTTATTTTTATAGCTTATAAAATCTCGCATTTCTAGAACCTATGTATACTTAATTTTATAATAGTTATAATTTTTCATTCATTTTTACGGTATAAATAAATTAAAAATTATTTTTTACTGTTTTTATTGATTATCTTCGATTTAAATTATTGAAATGTATCTGTACTTTTATAAAAAAATTCGAAGCAATATATTTAAAAAAAATTTTTCTTTTTTCACCAAACTTGAGCATTTATTAAATTTTGCTCATTTTTTTATTTATCCCGGAACTTCATTAATAATAAATCAATAAATAATCATAAATTATGTAAATTTAAAAAATTATTATAGTTGGACCTCCAATGGAATCTGAAGCAGGAGCTCGAGATTTTCTAAACGGAAAGACAAAAATGCCGGAAAGCGGAAGAGGGATACCATCTATTTGAAGTTTAAAAAATGCCAAATTTAAAAACATAAAATATGAAATTATTGTTTAAATTGTTTTATTCAATTTGATAAAAAAATCATAAATGGATTTGGAGCAATTTTTAGTTTCCATGATAAAACTTATGTATATAAATTTAGACATTTTGTTTTTTCAAACCTTAATTTTTACGATTATTTTTAATGATTTTTAAATTCTTAACTTAAAAATAACATATGAATCTAATTTATGAAATAAATAAATTTGCTGAAAACATTTTTTATATTTAATTTTTAATTTCGTCTGTATATTCTTTTATTTTTCGTCTGTATATTCTGATGAAGTAAAATATTTTTCATTTTTCATCAATTTTTGAAAAGGGTAAATTTCCCAATATTGGAATAAATACTTAAATAAATTAATTATTTAATGATGAAAATTTCGATTTAAATTTTTCTTCCACAAATTTTGCATGCAAAAATTCTCCAAAAATTTCCATTTCACCAATTTTCCCTTTCTCAATATTAATTACGGGTGATTTATTTTCTGACGACAACAGCAGGCGAACTTTCTTTTTCTTTCCAACATTCCATTGTTTACAACAGCAGCGATCGACCCTGACGGCCTTGATCGGTCGGGAACCCGTGAAGAATCAGTTTTCTGATTTTTACTTTTTCACTCCAATATTTTTAAATTTTTTCTTGGGTGCAAAATTTTTTGTATATTAAATTTTGTTAATGGTAGAAAAAATGATTTTTTGAACCATGACAGGAGAATATTTTAAATTATATTCATTATAGTAAATAATTTGTATTCAAAAAATAAAAATTAATTTTATTTTTTAATTTAAAAATTAATAGATGTATTTTTCCCTTTTTATTACATACATTATTTTTTATGTTATTGTCATTAGTTTTTATATAAAGAATTTTATTTTTTTGCTTTGAAAATACAGATAAATTACTATTTTGTATTGTTTTTGCGCTTAATTAAATAAATTGTTTCCTGAGATTGGAAGAAAAATTTTTTTAAATTATTTTTTTGGTATCAAAAAAATATTAAAAAACTAGGATCTATGATCATTTTTTTAAATTTTATTATCATCAAAATTTTAAAATTAAGAGTTATGAAAATTGGACTTTTTATTGGCCTTCTATTCATTATTTCCATGATGGCTATGTCCGTTGTGAATTCACAGCCTCCTGAACCTGAGGTTCAATCTGGAGCGGAATGTAATTTATTTTCAAAAAAATATTAATTAAAATAAACAAATTTTTTCTTTTTTGAAATTGGAAGAGAAATAAATCCCCCTTTTATTCGCCAAAAATATTTTTAAAAAGCGGACAAAAAATAAATAATAAAACAACAATGATTTTTTTCGCAATGATAAATTTCAATTATTTTAAATAATGCATAAATCTATAGATTCATTGTCAGATAATTTGTTTTATTTGCTTGATGGATGTGATTAGCATGAATCTTATGTCAAAATGTTGCTAACTCAATTTAGACATCACCTAAAGCAAAAATTGGCTCCTTTTTTGGGAAATATTAATTCCAAAGAATTAAACAATTTTTTATTTATTTACTATGATATTTCAAGTAATCAAAAATTATAAACATTAAACATTAAATAAATACAATTTTTATTTTATTTCTTTCAGTGTCTGCCCCGGTAGGGCCTCCGGAGAAACTTGCCGGCGGAACCAAAGCCATTATGGAAGGGAAAAAGGATTTGCCCGAAGAAAGTGGGATGCCGTCGAACTGATCGGAAAAAATGATCAGAATTTTAACGATTTTTGTATTTCCTCATTAAATGGTAAAAGTAATAAATAAGGCCTTCAAAATTAATGTAATAGAATTTATGGATAACAGGCCATATTTTTCAGCACCGATAATTTGCAGTTAGAAAAATTCGATATTTCAATTCAATTGCATATAAATGATTTTAATGGCGTAAAAATACAAAAAAAATAAGTAAAAATTGAGTCAACACTAATTATATTTGGTCTATTTTGAGGATTTCGTGGCGATTCAATTCATTGACATTAATTTAATTTTTATTTTTGATATGCATTTTAAAATATTCATATATTATTATTTTCTTAATTCGTGCAAAATCACCAATTATTTAGTTATTCAAAAGGTTTAAGTTAAATAATGAAATAAGTTGGCTTTTTTATTGGGCACAACATTGGCCCTAAATTTCTCACACAGCGAATTTATAATGTAAATAAGTAATTTTTTAGCAATTTCATTCCATTATATCGAAAAATCGATATATTCAAAATTGGAAGATAGGAAATTATTGCTAATAAAAATCAAAAATTCAAATTTTCATAATATTTATCATATAAAAACAAAATATCAACTGCGCAAGAACCATTTATTGGTGATAAAAAACAAAAAATAAAATAGAAACACCCAAATTGGCCATTGTTTATCCTTTTGAAAAAGACAAAACATTCCAATTCCCCATTTTGCACTTTGAGCTCTTGATTAGATATAGTCTCTAAAATTTAAAATTTACTATGACATCTCCTTAAGACCCTTAACATTTACTAAAAGAAAAATTTACTAATAACCACCATCGGAACCTGTTCATTTTCTCGGTTTCCGTCTCGTCCATCGTCTTCAATATCATGCGCATAATTTGTCAAAATTTTATAATTTAAGTTTAATGGCCCTTCTAATTTTGTTATTCAACTTTTTTAAGCAATCAAAAATTGTGAACTTCCAATTTTTGTAACTTAAACTTCAGTAATTTCCAATTTTTGCTAATCAAAAAAAAAAGAAATTTTTGATGGATGCTCTTAATAACTTTATTAGGAATTTTCTTAATTGAATAATAATGCTCTCTGATTAAAAAATAATAATTTTATATTATTAATTTTTTGCTTTTATAGAGCACTATTAGATAAAATCTAAATTTTACAATGAAAATCACTCGATTTGGCGTGTTATTGTGCATTTTATTGGCAATGACAATTCATCAGGTGGCTTCTCAAAGTAAGTGCAAAATAACATTAATTAATTAATTAATTAAAATAAATAATACATTTTTAAATGAATTTTAATTAATATTTTTAAGATGATGAAGAAGACCCCTGTGCTATAGCCCCCACAAAAGCATTAAAAACGGTGTGCGAACAGATCCATAAGGGGCCAAATAAATGGGAGAAAAATTCAGAGGTCGAAAAATTTTCAAAAATTTTTTTGAAAATTTTTCTCGATTTTGAGGATGCTCCCGACTCGGAAGAAGCTGTGCTACCGGCCGTACCAGTGCCGGATTGTAATAATTTTATAAAAATTTTCACAAAAAATTTCAACTTTAGCAGCTGATACAGCTCCTACTGGCGGAGGTAAAATTTCAAATATTTTGGAAATTGGTCAAAAATCTTTTCCAAAATTTGGTCGCCTTTAAAATCAAAAAAAAATTCTGTACAAAAATCATTCTGAGAAAATTTTCCTTCCAGAGGGACAATTCAATAAAAAAAATTTTTCGATTTTTTCGCAATAGTGTTTCCAAATACTTTGAAAATCTCCCTTTTCTTGCTAATAGAAAATTCCATGAAAATCATTTTTCATATCCAAAACGAGAATTTTTTTTCTAAAAATCTAAATTCAAAACTTATTAGATAACTAGGTATTTAATTCAAAATATGATAAAAAATCAGACGAACTATCTAAAAAGTTATAAGATTTGAGATCTGAATAGTCAAAAAATTATCATACAAATTGTTAATTCTATCTGATTAGGATGAAGATTCCATTGATAACGATAAGCCAGAATCAGAATTATGGATCAGAAAGAAACATGATTTTCCCGTTATCAGAAGGGCCGCCAGGTGAAGCAGGGGGTGGCGAAGGCGGAGGCGGCGCCCCGGGAGGAGGAGGAGGTGAATTGTTAGCTCCCAAATTCGCGAATTCTGAAATAAGCTTGACAATGTATACCGTATCCTTCCTAATAAAGGCGCCGTTTGAAAAATAAAGCCCCCTGAGGTGGTTGAAAAAATAAAGCCCTCTCCCTAATGAAAAGGCCACCCTTTATGATAGTTGAAAGTTCGATTTTTATTCATTGATGTTTTTTTACTACATATACTAAGTAACTGCATGTATTTAAAAATTTAGGATTAAAATACATATTAAGAAAAGATTGTTTTATGGCGCCAATTGATTTTGCAAAAATAAATAATTTTTATTTTATTTTACCATTGCCTAACAAATTTTGAAAAAATAAGGCCTCCCTCTAACTAAAATAATGCCTCCCTCTAAAAAGGTATCCCTTCAGAGGGAATTGAAAAATAAGGGCTAAGCTTTATTTTAGAGAGAATACTATATCATAAAGTGGGGAATAATTCGGAACTGTGAAGCCAGAATCAAGGGACAGATTGTAGATTAGAAGAAGATAGTTCAGAGAGTTAATGGCCAAGAGATCAAAATCAGAACATCCTATCCTCGCAGAAGGGCCACCAACGCCTGATGGAGAAACAGGGCCGGAAAACGGTCCGGAAGCACCCACCGGAGGAGCGCCGGGCGGTTCATCGGATGACACACCAAATGGAGCGCCCGGTGATGGATTACCGGAAGCATCCGGCGCAGGCGGAGGCGCTTCAGGCGGAGGGCCTGAGTTAGCGGGTGATTTAGCGCCAATGTTAACGACGCCACCTCCAGCGGCGGAAGGTTAGTTTGGGTTTGAAATTATGCCTTAGGAGCTAGCTCTTCCCTAAAACATGTCTGGACTCCCGACAATTCGACAGTGAACAATTCGACAGTGAAGGAAGATGTCGAGGAAAACCTTATTTTAGACCTCGTTATACGAAAGTATAAAAAGCAAAACTGTGTCGAACTTAAACTATTTTTGACCTTTTGATTTTTCGAATTTCCCTGAAAATTTTTTATTACAGAAAAAGCTAGAGCCTAAAGTTCTGCACGACTTTGCCTTTTTTACTTTTGGTCTTACTATAGTGAAACATCTTAGAAATTTGGCTAGTCATATTATTTAAAAAAATTATGGAAATTTAGGCGCGGAAACCAATGAAGACCTTTGTTCCGAAGCGCCCACAAAAGCATTGCATTTTATATGCGATCGGCTTCAACGATGGGATAAGAATGCGAGGGTATGTCATTTTATTAAAAATAAAAAAATTAAAATTTTTATTAGATAGAGATTGCTTAATCCCCCTCCAAAAAAATTTAAAAAAATTATCCATTTAAAAAAAGAATTCTAAAAAGAATTATCCTATTATTTTTGCAATTATCCAACTTTTAATCATTTTTTTAAATTCTAAAATTAAAAAAATTACAAAAATAACCCAAAAAATTCAGGCAGCTCCACCGGTGGAAACTGAAATTTCGAAGATGCCTTCCATTCCAGGACTGCCTGATCGTCAGAATAAAAATTTTAATTTTTTTAAATTTATGTTTTAGCCGGACTTTTGGCCGGAGATTTGGCCCCCGTAGCAGCAATTGCGGCCCAATGCATGGACCTTGGCTGCCTTTGCCGATATTTGGGAGGTAAAACGTGAAAATAAATGAAAATTCAAATAACTGAATAAAAAATAATTAGAATGTTCCTAAAAATGAAAAAAATCTGTAAATTTGAGACCTATTTTTAAATAAAGATTTAAAAAATAATAATTTTTGATTTTATTCTTTTTATTTAAATGTTATTCAAAATTCGCTTGAATTTTCTTTTTCATTTTTTATCTTTTAATTCACTTGGCAAAAATTCTAATGTAAGTATAAAAATCCAAAATTAAGATAAAAATGAAAAATCGAAAGCATTAGAAAATGGCCATGAAGGCTCCAATTCAGGAAATGGCCATGAAGGCTCCAACCAATGTCAGATGCCCAATGGGCAACCATTGCGCAAGGCCTTGCGCAAGGAATATCGCATGTTAAGCGACGCGGAACGCGCCAGATATGTGCGTAAAATATTCGCAAAAAAAAGATTTTTTTAATTTTAAAATTTACAAAATTTTATCAAATTCAATTGTCAATTAAAATGTAAGAAAAAAATAAAAATATTATGTATAGGCATAGCAAATACCTAAGCATTATTTTTAATGGTCCTTTCCTTTAAGACAGACAAACCTATATTTTTACAAATTTTGCAATTAATAATTTTGTATATTTTTTTGGAATTTCTCAACGATTTTTTCATTTGCTCAAAATTATTTAAGTTATATAAAAATTAATTTTTTTTTCAGCATTCCGCCCTTAACTCTCTGAAACAAAGTGGAGAATATTCGAACATTGCGCGGATCCACTCCAATCCCAGCATTGTCGGAGGTGCCCACTCTGGACCGGCATTCTTGCCGTGGCATCGGGAATATCTTAAGCGGTAAAATACATTAATATTTAAAAAAATCCCTTAAAAATTGAAAAAGAAAATATATTATTAAAAGAAAATTGTTTACAGCTTTATAATAGGGTGCAGCGGGATCGGGATCCCGGCCGATTTTCGGGATCGGGATTTACCAGAGTCGATCCCGATCCCGGATCCCGAATATCCCGAAAGTCAATCCCGATCCCGGATCCCGAAATCACGAATTTTTTTCGGGATCGGGATTATCCCGAAATCCCGATTTTTTTTCGGGATTTTTGACAAAAAATTCAAAAACGTCAAAAAATTTATTAATTGATCAAAATCAATAAACATCTCCAAAAAATTGAAAATGTATTCAATCATTCTCATCAATTACATTAAGCATCTCTTCATTTACTGGTTCTGCTGAAGGGCCCATCAACAATTTGTCCAAATTTGCTTTAATGACCAATATGTTGTCAACCATTTTGGCAGACAATCTATCAATAAATAAAATTTCTGTTCATAATATTTTCTAGATTTTCACCTGTTTCTTAGGGTATTTGCATAGATGAGTCCTGCTTTCGAGAAAAGTCGTTCCGAGCAAATTGAAGCAGATGGGATGGCATGGACAATTCGCGCCAAACGCAGCCAATCTGGGTATTGGGGTCCGTTGTTGTGCCACCAGGCAAAGGGATTCGCATCATGACAAGGCCTTTCAATTGCGCGGAATGCACCAAGCTGCACTGTAAGGCGTTTGGACAGAGCTGACTCTCCAGCTGAAGGCAGGGAGACAGTCTCAGGAGAGACCGGAATTTTCCAAATGTCATCTAATAAAAACAAAATTAAAGTAAAGTTGATCCCGGCTTCGGGATCGGGATTGGCCATTTCGTGATTTCAATCCCGAATCCCGATCCCGAAACATCGGGATCCCGGCCGGGATCCCGATCCCGCTGCACACTACTTTATAATACTTAAGATAAAATTAATTATAAAATCTTTTTAGAAGAAATTGTAGAAATGTTTAGAATTTTCGAAATTTGCTTGATTTCGAATTTGCTTGTTTAACACCTAAAAAAATTATATATATTTTTTAAATCAAAAAAATTTCAGCATGGAAATTGCATTGCGCCAAGTGGACCCGACGCTTGCCATTCCCTATTGGGATTCCACCCTGGAATCGGCACTTCCGACCCCGGCAGATTCACATCTATTCACTCCAGAAGTAATGAATCAGAACCAGAAAACAAAAAAAAACAAACTTATTAAACATTTTTTAGTTTATGGGTTCAACGGATCAAGCAGGAAATCTGGTGTATGGTGACTTTGCCAATTGGCGTACTATTGAGGTCAGTCAAAAATTGAAAAAAAAAAATCAAATTTCAGCTGAGAATTTTTTTGGCCAAATAATCGAGGCTTGAATTTTTTCGAGCTTTTACTGCTTTGCAGGCTTTGTAAATCCAATTTTTTGCTCATAGATATAATATTTATTATTTGCAAAAATGATAATTTTAGGGACATCCAAACATTCGAAGATTCGTGGGAAGGAATGGTGCAACATTCAACGAATCAGAGTAAGTTTGTCTGGAGATAAAAATTTTTGGATTGGTAACCAAATTTTTCATTATTTTTTGTATAGAATTTTAGTTTGATTGAATAAATTTGTAAAAAAATTCGATAATTGGAAAAGAAAATTCGAAATTTCTGAAAAATCAAATGGGTAAATCAACACAAAAAATCAACCTGCTTATTTTTTAAGCATCCAAGGCTTTTTGAGTCAAACAAGAATTGAGCAAATTCTGGCATTCAGTGCTCCACAACGAGGGGTAGACTTTGATTTGATAAAAAAATAATTAAAAAATTTTTTCAGTGCCAATTTAAATTGAAATTTACTTATTTGGAGGTAAGCAACTAATAAGTTAATTCCAGAAAGTGTTATGTTTAAAATTTAATCTAGAATATATACTTTAATTTATATATCAGAATTATTTGATTGGAATTTATCAAATAATTACAATGAAATTATACCATAATATTAACTAGATTTATTGTATTAATTTTTTAATTTTACTCTTTTTAATTGTAATATTTTTGAGACATATATTTTTGAGACATTTTGTTTTAAAATCTGAAAATTAAATTAAATAATAAAAAAATTTAATTCGCCAAGGTTTCTCATGGAAATATCCATTTATTCGTCGGCGGCACTAGACTATTGCCGAACGGCACCGAAACCGGGGATGGTGACTTTTCTGAACAGACCACCTCCGCCAACGACCCAATTTTCTTCCTGCACCATTCATTCGTCGATTTTGTAAGAATTATATTTTTATTTTTAATATATAAATTGTTAATAAAATAAATATTTTTTAGCAATAAAATTCTTTCAGGTTTGGGAACAATGGCGGCAGATGAGGCAAAGTCGCACCGACCGGGAAAAAGCATACCCGATGGCAAATGCTGTAAATAATCAATTCTTTTAATTAATAGTAAATATTAAAATCAATTTATAAAATAAATTTAAATTTTTACCTAAATAGAGTAACAAAATAAAAGAGAATTCCATCTTTTTGGATTGATGAATAATTTTAACAAAAAGCATTTTTTCAAGCTCATAGAAAGTAGATGTCTGAATTGAATTTCAACCATGTGAATTATTATATCAGATCAAAAAAATTTTTAATCCAAAACTGTAAAATAACAAGAAATGAAAATTTTTTAATTCTATTCCTATACCTCTATATATTATTTTGAATTTTTTGATGTTTTGTGACCTTAAAAAATTCCTTTTTTAATAAAATAGGTCCAAAAAGATGGGCACTTCATTCCTGTTAAAATTACCTTTAATGCAAAAAGTTAATTAAAAAGATAATTAATTTATTTTAGCAATGTGCCAGTGCTCAGCATTTTGGCTCTGCACCTATGAGACCATTCCAGGCACCTTTGAAAAACAAATTTTAAACTTATAAATTTGTTGTGCAGCCTTGGCAAAATGTGGACGGACTGAGCAACAAGTATACGGACAACATGTACGAGTACGCACCGAGACCGAGCTGTAGCATGGGGCCCAATTGTGGATCCAAGTCGGGAAAATTATGCTTATATTATTTAATTATTTTTTAATTAATTTTATTTTTTATTTTGGAAGGGTTTCTTACGTTTAGATATTCTGAAAAATACAATTATGAAGTTAGAATTAATAAGTTATGAATTCCACCTCCTTCAGTTTTAGCCAAAAATTCAGACAAATTTTGAAATATAAATTTTTATTTATGAAATTTATAAAGGATTTTGATCTTCATAAAATTATAATAAATCACCCATCGTTTTTAAATCCAAAAGTGTCAAAGGAAATATCTATTATTATTATTATTATTATGAATCAATCAGATTCACATAAAAATTAATTTATCAGGTATTTGTTCTGTGACCGTTCCCATGGAGCACCGCGTTGTGCGGCCAAAGTTCGACCTGGCGGAAACTGTAATGGATTCAGATTTCGTAAGTTTTTTATGTAAATTTTTTTTTATTTGTAATTTTGAAAAATTGGATAACATAATAAATTCTATCAAATTTTTTATAAATTTAATCTAACCTCTAAAATATTTTTTCCAGACGAGGAAGTTTGCCTGAATGGTATATGCCAAGCCGGGAGGTGCCAACAGACAGTTCGGGTAAATTGTAAAATTTTTCGAAGGAGGTCATTTTTGAAAACCCAAAATTTATCAGGGGGACCCTTTTTATTTGAAAACCAAAAAAGATTTTTTTTTTTTTGCGTTTTTTACCTTTTTTTAACTACTTTTTAAGCAAAAGCATTGGAAAAACCCAAAAAAAAATTTTCATTTTTGCCGAAAAAGGGGGGACCCTTTTGGTGGGTTTTCAAAAATGACCTCCTTCGAATTAGCGCCTAAAATTTTTATTAATTTTCTTAAATAAATTTTCAGGTCCAACCAACTTCACCTAGGCCGCCTATGTTCACAACAACCCATCAACCATCAGCCCAAAAACCAGCACAGGTGATTAAAAAATTTTTTTTTGATAAAATTCGAAAAATTCTTTTGTTAAGATCGCTTGTTATAATGAGCATGAATGTTGTGCCATGTGGGCACAACTGGGACAATGCCAACGAAATGCGGGTTACATGAGTGTGAACTGTAAAGCCAGCTGCAGAATGGTATGTACTAGAGCTATTAAAAGGTAGGAAAAAAGCGCCTAAATAAAAAATTAAAAACCATTTAACTAATATCAAATACAAAAAAAAAGATGAAAAGTGCAAAAAGCGCAAAAAAGTTGAGGCAAATAAAGAACCATTTTATGGGATACTACATAATATTTATATCATATATCATTTTTATATCATTTTATACAATGCTTTTACGTCATTTTAGCTCATTATTGCTATATTTCAAAAATCATTAATTATTTTATTCTTAATTTATTAATTCATAATTATAACAATATATTTTCTATCAAAATATTTAGTATGAATGTTAATTATTTTATTAATTTTTATTTCATATTATAGTGTACTCCGGACTATAACATGAATATCGGTAAATTAACTAAAATAAATTATTAATATATTCACATTTTTTGCAGAATGTAGCAATCGGCACCCGAATTGTCAGATGTGGGCTCAAAGGGGTTCTTGCAGGCGAAATCGGCAATGGATGGTAGGAAAAAATGTTTAAAAAAGAAAAATAAATTTTTATTTTTTTAATTAATAAGATGTAGATAACTGATTAATAAAAAATAGAAAAATATTATTATATAAAAGATTTAATTGAAAAATTTATCTCTTTATCATATCTGTTAGAATAAACAGTCATTAAATCCTCAAATATATTTTTTTATTTTGCATCGGAATTTTTACATATTTGCGAAATGAGTTGATTAAATCCAATTTTAAAAGCTCTTTTTTAATTTAATATCATTATTTTTTGGTCTAACTTATTTTTAAATTGTTTCTACTTTTTCAATAGCTTGCATTTATTATTTTGAATTTTTGATGATTTAAAAAAATTCATTATAAAGGCCATAATAAATTTTTAGGCCGAAAATTGTCGCCAATCTTGTGGCCTTTGTCAGGCGACAAGATTACAAGTTTGTGGTGGAGGACCCGGCAGTCAGCGTCATCAGGGTGAGAAATTTTTTTTATTAATTAATTTATTTAACGATTCTTAATATTATTATATGTAATTAGCGTCATAGTAATAATTTTTAAATTTAAATTCGATTGATTGGGTTTTTATTCGTCTTCATTCGTCAAATAAAAATGAACAAATTTTATCTTTCTGCATTTTTCAGATCGTATAACCCAAGCTCCACCGACTCAGAATGGTCCCAGATGCACATCGTCGGGTTGTTTCAACGAAAACATTTGTTGTCAGGTCCGGATTTTTATTTTAAAAGAATTTAATTAATAATTTTTAATAAAATTAATTTTTACATAATTTTTAGCTCTGGGGATTAATCGGTGAATGCCGTCGGAACCCTCAGTGGATGGGATGCCATTGTCGTGTGAGTTGTGGAAAGTGCATTCCGCAAAATTATTATTTTGGAGGTATTTCTTAAAATAACCAATTATATATTTTTTAAATTTTTTACAAAAATATATTTTTTAGATAATCTTGTAGAATTTGAACGTGCTGGGTCGTAAGTAAAAAAGTGCAAATAAGGGCGAAAGTAAAAAAGTGCAATTAAGGGCGAAAGTAAAAAAGTGCAAATAAGAGTGAAGTGGTGCAAGAGAGGCTTGTTGAGTGGTTACTACTAAATGACTAAAGCGACAGAACGACTAAATAATGACAAAATAACACTTATTAAAAATAATATTAAAAAAATAATTAATTAAATCAAAAATAAATAAATAAATAAATATTAGAATAATATTAATTTATGAAAAATCCCACATAGAAAATTTTTCGAACCCATGGCTTCAACAACAAAAAATTTAATATAGTTAAATTTATTTTTTGCCTATAAATTTAACATTCGGAAAAAAAATTTTAAAATTTAAGATTCGAAAGATGTAGAAAATTTCAGGATATTCAGTAACCCCAAGTGTTTCACATAAAAGTTTCACAGGCGTGTTTTTTTAACTTTTT
>LDKF01000790.1:3109-31529 GCA_001026735.1 Rotylenchulus reniformis | reverse complement strand
GGGGGGGGGGTCTATTGCAGGGGGACTAATTGCAGGGGGGACTTAATACAGGAAATACGGTAGAATAGCAATATTTTAAAAATTTTGGTTGACTTTTCATTTGTTATTTTTTATTTACTTTTTTCGAGAGAACGTCATTTGTACCAATTTTGTATGATAATAACAGACCAATAATAGTCATATTTCAATTTTCAAAAGGTCAAAATTTCAATAATCAGATAAAAAGTCATAGTTGTTATTTTCTATACTTTTTTTTATCAATTTTTTAACAATGTTATCCCATCATTCGACTTGAGTTTGACATCATTTTGTTTCATTCTTTGATGGTGATGAAATGTCCGATTCCTCCAAAATTTGTGCCTTTTTGGCCTCAAGTTTGGCCAACTTGGATTTGGCCACAGCAACTTTGTGATACCCATTGCACACCCGAACACAGCCACAGATGTCCATGGGCACCGTCACGATGGGGCCCAAGACCATGATTGAAACCCAACATGGCAGACACAAAAGGCCCTTTGCCGCTGAAAAAAGTTCAGTTACCGTTTTTCCTTTATTAGGACACCGGGTCTTATTTTTCAACCCCTCTTCCGAGGGGGATCTGTTACAGGGAATGGACTAATTGCAGGGAGGAGACTTAACATAGAAAAATTGTATAATAAAAATAATTGCAACCGATGGTTTCAGAGGTGTAGAGGTGTAGAGTAAGAAGCTGAAATATTTTCCAAGATACACTCAAAAATAATAATAGTTCAGATTTAATTTAGGGCAAAATTTTAAGGGCAATTTCAGTTGTTCGTTCCGGGACTCAATACATACCCCTGAATATGGGCTCTTTTTAATTATTATTTTTTATTTATTATAGATTTTTTTCTTTTTTATATACTGATCTACATATTTTTTTATCCAAAAATTAGCGAATGTGCTACAATACCAATGAGCACTCATTTTCTTTTTCATGAACACTTTTCGTTTTCTTCAACACCTTTTCATGAGCATTCTCTCGTTTCAACGAACACTTTTTTTCGTTTCAAATAAAAAATCCATTTCCAACTTTTGGGTAAAAAAATAATGGATCAGTACGGCCCGCGCGTTTCACACTATCAATTAGGTATAGAAGATTTAATAAGGGTAATTCATTCATTTGTCATTTATTATTTATTAATTTGAGATTTTCAGATTTCTTTTTTTATTGAATTTGAGATTTTCAGATTTCTTTTTAAAATTTGACACTTTCAAAAAGTTTACCAATAAAATCGAATTTATTTATAAAAAATTTATTTCGATTTGGGAAATTAATCAATAATCAGTAGGCAATAATCAGTTTTTGGCCGATCAAGATTTTAACAAGTTTAACATTTAACTCCCAATATATCGTTTTTTAGCTTCTAGTATCCTATATGCTTTTTTATTATTTTTTTAAATGTGCTAAAAAATAATTTTTTTAATAAATCATCATCAAAAATTCGGATTTTCCGAAAACTACTTATTATTATATAATTCCACTTACGGCAGAATACATATTCGTTGTCTCGCCAATGAGTAAACTCATGTCCATAGTTAGGACAAAAACACATCTCTTGGGTCGTTTTGTCCCACAAATTTGCGGTGACACATTCTGCTGCCAAGTCTTTTCGTAATGCATCCTGAATTTGGTCCAACTCTCTGTCCAAATCTGTTTAAAAATTTAAAAAATTTAAAAAATTGCATTAGATTAAGAACGAACCTTTTTTAGAACGGACCCATTAAGCAGTCAAATTTTGATTTTCCCGTTTCTTCGAAATGGGTCAAAATGAATTCATACAAAAACATCTTAAAGTTAACTTAAAGTTAACTTCGCCAACATAAAAAACTAAAAGAATCTCGTAGAATTTTTTGCTTATTAAGACTTTTTTGGGTTTTTTTGAAAAAATCGAATTATTTGAAGCATTTCGATTTTCAATAAATCAAAAAATTAAAAGGGCCAAAGGGTAGAACATAAAATTCCACCTATTATTTGCTTTTTAAAGTTTCGGTCAAAAAACTTCAAAAAAATTTTAACTTTGAGTGTATTCATTTTTTCCATTTCGAGGAAATGCCAATTTGATTCTTTTCGAGGAAAAAATTTATTTACAAGCTTTAGATAAATTTATCATGGAACTTACAAAAATTGGATTGTTTATTTTTTAAAAATTCAAAATATGTGGAAAAATTATTATTTAAATACTGTATTTTTGAGAATAAAACTTAAACATATCTCTTTATTGGAGTATTAGAAAATTTAAAAAATTTTCATTATCAATTAATCTTATGTAATTATGAAATTAATATGCCTTAATTTTCTAAGAAGCCAATAAGACAATAATAAATCATTGTTTTTTATTTAAAATATATTTTTTCTTGTTCCAATACAAACCTTGTTTTTTATAATAATACATTTCAAAAAATTGACAATATGCTCTTTGTTTTTTAGGCATTGACATTGTTTGCAGAATTAACAATTTATTCAATTTATACCGAATATTTTTCAACCAATTTTGTTCCACGTAAAATTGAATACTAAAAATAGAATAAATTTATTTGATCCTTTAGATATTTTTTCAATTAAAGCTTATAAAGATTTATATTTTTGAATATCTTTAAAAAAATTTTGGAATTTGAAGTACAGTGAAAATGATTTTTTGCCCTGAACTTGGTCGAGCAAATCACTAGCAAACTCCATTGAAAAGAAGCGCGACTTCTTCTAATCTCATATCAGTTTTAGTTGCGAAGAGAACCAGAAAAAATAAAGAGAACACGGGGTAGAGAAAAAGAACATTAGAGAAAACAAAGCGGCAAAGAAAAAGAGATACGGCCGCGCTAACTACATAACAGTGGGCTTACGAAAGACCGAATTCCGCACTTTCTGGTATTTCGATGTCTGCGTTTTATATAGGTTTTCGTTTCAGAGTCTTTTTATATTTCCAACTGCAGAGTTGAAAAACATTTACATTAATTTAATCGGTTTTTAGATCAAAAATGCCGTATATAAGTATTTTTATTGAATTATCAAATTGAATTTAGTTTTGCGGAGCACGTTATAACTCGGTTCGAACATAACCTAGAGAAACCATTCTGATTTCAAAAAAATAAAGTAAAAAATTACCTATAAAATAAGCCTATGCCTGTGAAAGTTGGCCTATTATAGAAAGAGTTATGGCCAAAATAATTTTTTGACCAAATTTTAGCATTTTGACTATAACTTTTTTCACAAACCTCTAGTCAATTTTTTACTCTATTTTTTGTTATCAAAACCATTTCATTTAAATTGCATTTGTACTTGCGATTGCGTTTGACTAAACAATTTACCACAAATTATCCGCAAACGTCGGATAGCCCAAATTTTTACCTCTCAATCTTAGAATTTTCTCCTAGATTTACAGTGCATTTTCGTGGTGATCTCATCTCTTCTTTCAGTGCTTCATCGAATCGCCATTTTGTACTATAGGCTTCTAAAGTTTGTAGTTTGTAGCCTTTCCTCCATTTTTTCGTTCATTTTATCCAAAAATAATTCGACCATTTCGAACAATTCTTCAATGTCATTTTTGGTCACATTTTCCCTGCGATTTTTCACCTTTTCCAACAAATTCTGCACTTTTCGAATAATTTCTTTCTCATCGGGACATCCAACATAGTCCTGGCAATGTGTTTGTCTCCATCGAATTCCATCCGCTATTTCCTTAATTTGAAATGAAAATTATTACCATAAAATAAATTATTTCATTATGAAAAATATCATATAAACATCAAATATGGATAAATTTAGATAACTTTTTTTTAAAAAAAGCATGATTTCTATTAAAATTAAAAATCATTTTCCACTCAATTTTTATTTATGGTATTGAAGGAGACCTGCCTCTTTTTCGTGTCTAAATAAAAAACTCGAAAATTACATTTTTAAAAGAGTTTTGAGGGTATCAAGTCCTCACACCATCTAATATGAATATTATAAATATATATGGGGAAATTTGGCAGTTTTAACTTCCTAGCATAGATCTTCCATATTACTTATATATATATTTTTTTATAAAATACCATTTGAATTTTATTTGATTCTGACCTTGTCCATGGTTTTCAGAATGTGTTTCAATGCTTTTCTCGCATCATCGCTTATATGCATGCCAAAAGTGAGTAATGGAATAATTGAAAAAAAATGAAATTAATTAGCAACATTTTCATCTTTTTTTAATTTGAATTTTTTATTTAGCAATTCATTTTCAAGTAAAAAAATCAATGTATTGTAATCTTGTTGTACCAAAATTCCGACGAAATCGACTATAATAATTAAAATACTAATTATATTACTATAAAAAAGAAAGTTAAAACAGTCAATATTCGCCTAATAAAATTTATTTGAAATTCCAGAAAAGGTAATGTAATTTTATAAAAATATAAAATAAATTTTGATAGAGAATATTGACAAATTTTTATAATACTTATTAGTAAAAAAGAAATTTTTTGTCCATATTGAATTTTTAATTAATAGTTGAATGTTAAAATGCCATTTTTATATGTCTGAATTTGGTATAACCATTGATTTGTTAGTGAATTTGGTAAACATACATTTTTCTAACGTAAGGATCATATTTATAGGATAATAATTAGAATAATTATTACAGAACCACAGTTTTGTAAAATAATGACGCAGATTACATATATAAAAAAATGCAATACATATTTTTTAATTTAAAAAATGCAATACATATTTTTCTAAATAATTATAAAATTTGCTTTTAAAAAATTTAATTCGAAAAATAAAAAATAAATAACAAAAATGATCCGCGGGTCAATGGCATTATACACCCCAAAACAGATAGTACCCTCAAAAATTTCAATAACTTTTCAAATTTTATAAGAATATAGATTATATCGAAATAATTTTATAGATAACAATTTTTAAGGAAATATATAAAGGAATTCCATCATTGTTTATCATTGGCTTCCTCACTAATTAACTGATTCGGAAACAACTCGAAAAAGCCCGACAGGCTTCAGCCCCGCAAGAGCAACCTATATGGACGATGCGGCATATCCATTCACGATGACACTTAGGCCAGGACAAGCTGAACAATTAGGTAATAATATTGTCGATGAAAATTTTTAAGGCATTGTTTCCGAAAAAAGTTGGTACTTATCTATTTTGGGTACCCTTTAAGCCTCCCCTCCCTTTATTCCATATCTCGGTCGATTTTCTCAAAAAAGTTTTCAAAAAAAAATTTACTCAAAGTTTTCTCAAAAAAATTTTTTCTCAAAAAATTTTGAGCCTATACAAACTTATATTACCTAAAAAATTTTTCGAGAGTTAGGAATGAAATTTGTCATAATCAAATACTTGCCAAAATCTGAGTTTTTTACTTGATGTTATATCACTTCGATGTCAGGCATCAAAAAACTGATTAGTAAGCCTTCTTTAAAAGGGGCAGAAAAGTTCCAAAGTAAAAAAAGCCCTAAAATTTTATTATTATTTTTTTCGTAAACGGAATTAAAGAGCTTTTTTCCTTTTTTTATATGTAGTATTATGTTGTGCCTTGATGACACAATATTAAATAGACTGAAGGGAATAAATAACAATATTTATTTAGAGCAAAAATAACAGTGAAATTTGGGAGCGGGGGATATCTCAGGGAAGCGACTTATTTGAAAAGTGATTATGTGGAATGAATGGGGAAAGAGAACTGGGAAGGGAGGATCTAAAGTCACAATGTTATGAAAGATCGTGGGCGGAACGCCAAACATCATCTTAAATCCTATTCCAGTTCTTTTGTGGGTTGTTGACCCAACACCTCCCCCTTTTGGACTGTCCGTGGCAGGGAAAAGATGGCGGATCACAGGTCCAATCGAACCGGCGGGCGTCTGGTCCGTTCCGGATAGCGACGACGAGGGGGCGAAGGTGTCCTTTCCGCGATCTCAGGCACTTCCAACGGGGGCAGCACTTCAGCCGGTGGCGGGACCAAAGGTGGCAGAGGCAGGCCAAATGTGTCGTTGAACACGTCCAACGTGTCATCGACGGCCGAATCCGAAATGTGCCGCGACCGGAGCTGGTTCGTGTGAAACCTACCTGATGTCCCATCCTCGAAGGCGACTTCGTAGATCACGCCCCTTCTGGTGCTGATCCGTCCGGGACGCCATTCCTGCGTCGACCGATGACGAGCGAAGACGGCATTCTGGAGGTCGAACGACCGCTGTCGGGCGCCGTGTTTCAGGTTGAATTGCTCCTCCATTGGGAGGTCACGCACAGTTGGTTGGACGGACGACGGCCGGAGCAAATCCAGTGAAGTCCGTGGTCTGCGGCCAATGAAGAGCTCAGCCGGACACTTACCTTCTGGAAGTGCATCAGAGGGGGTTGTTCTGTAGGTGATCAGGAATGTTTGCAAGATGTCCTTGGTGATCCCCTCCCCCTTTATTTTGGCGAAGGCACGCTTGAAGGTGTCGACGAACCGCTCGGCTTGTCCGTTTGACTGTGGTGAGTACGGAGCGCTGAAAAGGTGCTCAATTCCGTGCTTTTGAGTGAAATGTTGGAATTGGCTGCTGCGAAACTGGGTGCCGTTATCCGAGACGAGTGTCTCCGGAATTCCGTGCCTACTGATGAGGTAGCGGAGTTTCGCGATTGTCGATGTTGATGTTGTGGACGACATCTCGAAAATTTCCGGATATTTGGAGAATGCATCTACGACGAGAAGATACATTTTTCCATGGAATGGACCTGCGTAATCCATGTGCACTCGCTGCCAAGGTCGCGTGGTTTTTGGCCATGAGTGTAGCGTCGTTTTGACCGGATTCTTGGACACTGCTGCACAAGCTGAGCAATTTTGGACGAAAGTGTCAATTTCTTTGTCCATCAGCGGCCAGTAGACGTGAAGGCGGGCCAGCGACTTCATGCGCCTCATTCCTGGATTTCCTTGGTGGAGCATCTTCATGATTGCTGGACGAAGTACTGCTGGGATGATGAGCCTTTCGTCGAACATCAGGCAGCCATTCACGACGGAAATTTGGTCTTTCCGGCGAAGGAACTGTTCGAAAATTTCAGTCGGAAGTTCCGGTGTTTCCTTGAATAGATGGCGACGAGGCCACTGTGTGTTGATGAACGACCGGATTAATTGAAGCTGATTGTCCTGATCGGTGGCCGCGATGAGATCCTTGTACGTGATTGGCAACTGGCGGACGACTTGCTGGACCGTGTCATTCAATTCGGCTTCCAGATCACAGGATGCAATGACGACATCATCCGAGTTTGGTTGATTGCTGCGCAATCAGGCGTGAAAGTGCATCTGCCTGGCCAAAATCTGCGGTTTTGACGTATTCGATGGTGAAGTCGTAGGCCAGCAGAATGAGCGACCATCTGATCAGGCGGTTGTGTGTGTACTTGGGCACACCACTTTTGCTGCCGAAGATCTTTTTCAGCGGCTCGTGATCGGTGAGCAAGGTGAATCTGCGCCCGTAGATCATCTTGTGGAACCGCTTGACTGCCTCGACGAGGGCAAGACCTTCTTTCTCGATTTGGCCATAGTTTTGCTCGGCGGCTGTGAGTGCGCGCGAGAAGTGCGAAACTGCTTTGATGCGGCCATCGGGGAATTTGTGTGAGATGACTCCTCCGATGCCATGTTGTGAAGCGTCGGCTGCAACAATGATCTCGAGTGACGGATCATAGTGTGTGAGAAGCAGGTCCGACTGCAGCAGTTCCTTGATTTTATACCAGGCTTGCTTGCACTTCTGGTTCCAGTCCCAAGGAATGTCCTGTTTCAGAAGATGATCCAGCGGTTGGCGGATGAAACGGAAGTTTTGGACGAATTCTTGGTAATAGTTGACCATTCCCAGAAGTGAGCGAAGTTCCGAGACATTGGTCGGGTCTGGCATGTCCACGATTGCGCGAATTTTGTTTGGGTCCGGGGTTCTTCCAGCTCGGTTGATGATGACGCCCAGATATTTGATCTGATGTTGGAAGAACGAGCACTTGTCGATGCGAACCCGGAGTCCGTATTCTTGGATGCGTTCGAAGAGCTGCTTGAGGTGTGCTTTGTGCTCTTCAAATGTCTTGCTGACGACGATGACGTCATCCAAGTAAGCGGTTGTGAACGGAAGATCAGCAAGCATGCTGTCCATGATCGACTGGAAAATTCCCGGTGCTGACTTAACTCCGAATGGTAGACGCTGGTACTGGTAATTGTCGCGATGGGTGGCGATTGTACACAGTTCTTTGGACTGATCGTCCAGTTCCACTTGGAGGTAAGCGTCCTTGAGATCGATCTGGCTGAAGATTTGTCCTCCGTTCAGCGTTGCGAAGATGTCCTCTGGCAATGGCAGAGGGTGCTGATTCAGCATGAGCGCATCGTTCAAGCCAGTGGAGAAATCTGCGCAAAGACGGGCTGTCCGGTTTGCTTTCTTGACGACCAGAATGGGTGCGGCCCAATGTGTGTGGTCGACCGGCTTGATGACACCCATCTCTTCCAGACGATCCAGTTCGTTGTTGACGACTGGCAATGAGGCGTACGGCACTGGCCGGGCCCTTCGGTAGACGGGTACCGCGTCTGGTTTGAGGACGAGATGAGCGTGTGTCTTGGTGCAGAGTCCCAAGTCATCTGCGAAGACCTGCGGGAACTCTGACTGGAGCTTCACCACGACCGACTCGACTTTGACGGGGTCGTTAGTTGGCGAAACACTGCCCAAGTGGTGTGATGGAATCGGTGTTTTCCCTTCGATGAGCTGTTTCATATGCTCGAGGAACCCGAATTTGTCCATTGTGGATGCGCAAAGCAAGTTGAGTGATCCGCGTTTGGCCACGTAGAACGGCTGTTCAGTGATGATGCCGTTGAATTCGAACGTAGTCAGGCCTTTTCCGACAAATGAACAACGAGTTCCCTCAAAGAACCGTCCCTGCTCACTGCATGGCTGAATAGGAGGCTGTCCGATGGAGCGGTGTGTGCGCTCATCTATGATGTTCACCTCTGCCCCACAGTCGAGGGTGAAGGAGACTCGAGTTCCGTTCATGAGAATGGGTGCTTGCAGGAGGCCCGATGATGTGACCGTGTTGATGAACGCGGCGGGGAGGGTGACTGTGTTGCATGTCTTTGGGCCCTTCCCCTTTTTGCTCTGGAATTCGCGAATTTTCTCGCACTGTTTTTCCAGATGACCAGTCTTCTGGCACTTGCTGCATGTGTGCGAGATGTGTGGGCAATTGCGAGCCCAGTGCATGGCACCACATCGATAGCAAGCGCTCGGTGGCGGCTTTTCTTGCGCTGAAGACTGGGGCTTCCCCTTTTGCTGTTGCTGAGAGAAGTTACTCTTGTTCGATTTCGGCTTGTTTGATTTGTGCTGCACTGCATTGACTCGGGAAGAGGACGCGGACTGCTCGAGGAGCTTGGCTTCGGCCTGTGTAGACAGCAAAGTTTGAAGTTCAATGACGACTTTCTCGAAGGTGAAGTCGGCATGATCACCATCCGCGGCCAGTCTGGCGAGTATGTGCTGGCGAAGCTTCAGATCCTTTCCCGATTTGAGGGAAGTCAGGAGGATGAGCGTTTTGAACTGCTCCTCCGACAGATCTGACCACTTGAATTTGCGGAAGAGGCCTTTCAGGCGATTGATGAATGTGCTGAAATCCTCGCCGTCTTCTCGCATGGCCCGCAGACAGTCGTATCGGTCGATGAAAACCGATTGACTTTTGGTGAACAGTTTGATGAGCCGATCCTTGGTTTGTGCCAAAGTGAAGCTTGTGAGGTCGGCCGGAAGGCAGGACCGCTTGTACTCGGCAAATGCTGCTGGACTCAGCTTTGTCATCAGCAACTTGACTTTGGCCTGGTCCGTGAGCGATGCAGCATTGCAGTCGAGTGCGAAAGTGAAGCGGTCGAGCCATTCCTCGAAGCCATTGTCCACTCCCTCTTCATGCTCGTATGGCAATATGTCCGGCAGATTGGTCGAAATAGCTGTGCCGGGCTGGGTCTGCTGCTTTGTGACCACATCGGTGAGCTTTTGAAGCAGTGCTGTGAGTGTGGGATCCATGTTCGGGACTCGGGAGAACCGCAAAGTTGGAAGAAAAGTGGAGAGAAGCCGCTATATGTGCTAACTAGCGCCAAGTTAGTTAGCGATAGCGGTGCGCGTGGATGACCTGAGTTGTGTTGCCAAAACACAAAACAGGAGCGCGATGATTTCTTCTGATAAATAGTGCCAAACTACTTATTAGGGATTTGCTGTGTTGGAAGAGAGCGGTAGAGAGTCCAAAGTCCGGCGAACGAAGGATGAGGATGTGTGTTGAGGTCAGGAAAAATCGATCGATGGGTATTGTGTGCTGCTCCTGCTGTGGTGGGAACAACAAAAAATTTCGAAACCCACGAATTTCCTGTCCGAATTGGGATCTGCTTTTCGGAGATTCGGTTTTAAACTGACTGCGCCACTGTTGTGCCTTGATGACACAATATTAAATAGACTGAAGGGAATAAATAACAATATTTATTTAGAGCAAAAATAACAGTGAAATTTGGGAGCGGGGGATATCTCAGGGAAGCGACTTATTTGAAAAGTGATTATGTGGAATGAATGGGGAAAGAGAACTGGGAAGGGAGGATCTAAAGTCACAATGTTATGAAAGATCGTGGGCGGAACGCCAAACATCATCTTAAATCCTATTCCAGTTCTTTTGTGGGTTGTTGACCCAACATATTACTGTTCAATAAGTATTACGATGAAGTTTAATGCATTTGGCCTTGCCGCATTCGATTGAGCAAATGTAGTCTGGTGGGCAACGAAGACCCGAAGGACAAGCTAAAAAGCCATTACTATATTTTTCTTTTTTTAATAATAATTATTAGTAGTAATGGATAATTATTTAATATCATTGGAAAAGTAAAATATTTCTCTATAATAAATGTTTTTAGATTGGTTAATAGCTAATAAGTGATAAGTAGAGACTGGATTTTTAGTTTATAAACTTTTTTTATTTTCATTTATTTAGCGAAAGATGCACGAAAAAAACATGTTTTAGATGGTTTTGAAGCATTTTAAAAATGTTTTTTTAACTATAAAAACGATTGAACCTTTTTGGGGCCAAAACTCCTTCATAAAAATGCAATTAAAAAGAGATATATTTTGGCCCTTTTTTGGCTTTTGGCAACTATTTGGGGTAAAAAAACTAAAATAGTCAACTATTGTTAAGTTTTTAGCAACTATAAATCCGTTCTCTAGTGATAAGTGCAAAAAATTAGTAATTTTCACTTTTGGAAATTACCAGATGCAAGAGGCAGTTTGTTGGCTCCATAATTGACCAAAGTAACATGTTGGCCATAGCTCAAACTCAACCCCACGAGGGCGAGAAAGACGAAAATGCCAATTTTTTGCATTGCGACAATTATGGACTTACTTATCAAACAGAAGCAAATTTAACATATTTTGAGAGTGGGCGACATGCATAGATTTTGTTACAAATCGGTTCGAAAACAACAAAATCCGTGTTATTATCAAAAATAGAGCAAAAAAGATTAGTAATAAAATAGGATGCTTGTTAGCCTACTCGAATTGATCGGCCCAAAAAATTTTTGGCAAATTCAGAGTTTTTTTTGGCCATATTTTTTCAATATGGACAAATTTGAACGTGCTTAATATTATCTTGTAATTTTTTTTGTCTTTTTTTCTGACAACAAAATGGTGTTTTTAGTGGAGTTGAGTGATGACATAAATTTGAGACCCATGTCACATCACCAATTTGATGAGATTAGGCTCTTTTATGGAATGTGTAAAAATGCCTAGTTCACCAAAATTCTAGTATACGAATAAATAAATTGTTTAAGGCCTAAAAAAATCCTGTAAATGTGAATTCTGCTAAATCTTAACGGAATACCTTAACCATAGTCCATGATATGGCGAGTTTGCTAAAATGACTAATAAAACGAGTGCTTTATCGTCGCTATTTATTTGGTCAAACTAATTAGGTTAATTGGGATTAATCTTTTTGTTTTTTGTATGGGAATGGGGCAAAAATAACTGTTCCCGGGGAAAGTATAAATTGAACGGGGGAGGGGCCAGGGCTGTGCACGGGCCTGCTCCAGGGCGGCCCGGCCCGGCCCGGACCTCAACAAAAAAAGCCCGGCCCGGCCCGGATAGGCCCGGAAAAATTTTTTAACCAAATTTTTCCAAAAAATTTGTGGCAGTTTTTTACCATTTTTAAAAATCCTATTTTTTTATCAAAAAAAGCATAAAAATAACAAGAATTACGAATTCGAATAATATATTTTGTCCATTCTAACATCATTTAAAAAATTTTAATCACTGAACAATTTTCAAAAATTTTTAACTGAATTTCAATTTTAATTTTTCATGTGCTAATAAAAATAGGGAATGTTTTCCCCCCAATTTTGGTAATAAAACTTTCCACAAAAAATCCTTATTTAGTTTGAGTTTCTATAAAAAATGAAAAAAAATCATCTCCTATGAGTGTCCGATAAAACTGAAAAATTTTCATTTTTTTATTAAATAAATTTTAAAAATAATTTATTTTTATTAATTAAATTTTAAAAATAATTTATTAATAAAAATTTTTAAAATATTTTTTAAATTTCATTTTTTATTAAAAATTTCAACATTTTGAGGCTGCGGTCTAAAAATTTTTCCCCTGCCGGGCCTGTCCGGGCCGGCCCGGTCCGGACGAAATCAGGCCCGGCTCGGCCCGGGCCCGGAGACACCTAGGCCCGGCCGGGCCGGGCCCGGGCCGGCCCGCCTCCGGGCCGGCCCGTGCACACCCCTGGGAGGGGCAACCCCAAATAAACTACAGTTGCGATGAAACGGGAATGGCCTTTGAACATCGGAGGATTTATCGCCGAGGTCAAAACAATTTTAGAGCCGAAGAAAAATGACAAAAATCACATTTACGAAAGGCTGAGGGCGAAAAGCTTAAATTGAGTGTTGGATATTTTTTTTATGGTTTCTTCGTGACAGCAAACCAGAGACCATACTTTGTGGGTTCATCGTGTTTCATGGAAAAAATCCGAATATCACAAAATAATGAAAATTTTCGAAATCCGAGCTCGGATTCGTGTTCAGCATCCCCGAAAATATAAAAATTGATTACAATCTTATAATAAATTTGAGAATATCTGTGTTTTATGTATGTCTTTAAGATATTTAAGATTTTTTGAGCACAAATAATTGGCCCTTTTTTAACGAACCATGTAAATATATCATATCGAAGTTATTTTATTTGATAGAGCATTTGAAAAAAATTCCATTTTTCATTTAATAGTCATAACAAAGAATAAAAAATGGTATAAAAAAAAATAATAAACCATAAAATATTGTAAAAATAGATCCCCAACACAGATTGGAATTTTATAACATGATCAATGTTCTTGACTTTCGCATTTTGTTCACCCATCGCTCGATATGTCCAATTGTGGAATTTGCGATTTTTTGGTCTCAATTTCGGCCAATTCGGCTTTGATCTGCGCGGATTTGCACTTTCCAACGCACATCCGAACACTTTGGCACAAATCCTTGGGCACCGTCACAATTGAGCCAAAAACCATGGTGGAGCACCAACATGGCAAGCAAAAAATGCACTTTTCTGCTGTAAAAATTTTAAAAATTATGTTATACAAAGGATTTTTCTGCCTTGAACTTTTAATAAAAAATTTATTTTGTTTTTTTTTCATTGTTAGGAATTTCTCAAAACATGACCAAAACAAAAACCAAGTCATGGTGTTAAAATCAGGTCCTGGCAATGTTCCTTATTTTCATTCTTATTAATGTATCGATCTATAATTTAAATGAGAATATAAATAGTAAATGATAATGCCCATTTTAGGTTAGAAAAATAAATTCTTAAAATGTATTCGATTTACTGTATTTAGGGGGTATTCAATCAATTTTTTAAGACTAAATTTTTTTTAATGAGGTCAAAGTAAGGTCTAGGTCATGTGATATTTTTTTGTAAATCGACCAATTCTAATCTTATGGCAATCAATTTATGGCAACTATGCTTTATAAATCCCCAAATAAAAGAATTTGGATTTGTGTTGTTACATTATTTTCATCCAAATAATGGAAGAACACATCTTTAATGTTAGCAATTAATTATTTTATTTGTATCTGATGTTAATGGGGTGGTATGGCGTTCAAAAAAATGCCATAATGGGCGTTTAAAAAAGTGTCAAACCTAGTATGTTCTTCAAAAACTTTTTTTATAAAGCTTGTTAGACCAAAACTTCCAGCGATAAAGTTGTGCATAATTTATGCTCTATCTTCTGGTATTTTTAGTTTTTCGAAATTCAGCAGAAAGTTCGAAATTTCATGAAATTCCCTATTTTCGATATTTTCGAAAAAATAAAAAATATTAAAATTCTGCACAACTTTGTCGCTGGAAGTTTGGTCTTACCAGCTTTGCAAAGAAAATTTTTTTTGAGAAATTATTGCGTTTTGACACTTTTTTAAAAAGCCCCATTATGTCATTTTTAAAACGACCCAGCACCGTTAATGGACCTATGAGACATATTTTTCATCAAAGTTATCTTGTATAATAATTTTTGTCTTTAGCAATTACGGCAGCATTCATATCCCATATGTCCATGTTGCAATGTCCATTTCTCCTGATAACAATAATTTTGGGTTGTTTCATCCCAAAAAGTTGTGGTGGCACATTCCGTAAATGCTCCGTAATCCAATTCGTCCTTTATTCGACTCAACTCTTTGCTCAAATCTGCAAGAATATTGAAAATGTTATAAAAAAATAATAAAATAATAAAATGCCCTAAAAAATTAAAATATGTAGGATATCAAAACAATTTTTTGTCTAATTAAAAAATTTTAATTATGTTTTTATTCCCTTATAAAATAATACTTATAATGGCATTATAAATATTTTAAGTAAGAAACGTTGGATAAAATCAATTCAACTAAATATTTTATTCCACCATTATTAAAATTTAAAATTAATTCAATTTTTAAATTAATTTTAACCTTGTCTTTTGTAGTAATACATGTCAAAAAATTGGCAATAAGCTTGTTGTTTTTTGGGCATTGCCATTGTTTGCAGAATAAACAATTTGGTCAGCTTGGACCGGATTTTTTCCATCAAATTTAGGTCCACATAAGAATGAATGCTAAAAATATACTTAAAATAATAAATTGGCTGATAAAATTGAATTACTTTTGCTAATTTTGTAAATTTGATTTTATATTTTACAAAAAAAAGTTGTATATTTATACAACTTTTTATATTATTTACCCAAAAAAATTTATTTATCCAATTAAAAAAATAAATTTGGAAAAGGCCTTCATTATACATAAATTTATCTACAAAAAGCTATTAATGTAAAATAAATTCTTTAAAAGAAATTAAATCACCTCTCAATTTCTGCACTTTTTCCGAAATTTACAAAGCATTTTCGTGGCGATTTCATCTCCTCTTTCAATGCTTCATCAAATCGCATTCTTGGACTATATGCCTCCAAAGTTTGGAGCTTTACCTCCATTTTTTCAATAATTTTGTCCAAAAATGCTTCAATGGCTTCGAATAAATTTGTAATATCATTTTTGGTCACATTTTCCTTGGGATTTTTCATTTTCTTCAATAAATTTTGAATTTTTTGGGCAATTTCTGTCTCGTCCAGAAATCCAGAATTATCTTGACAATTTGTCTGTCTCCATCGGATCCCATCGGTTATTTCCTTAATTTTTTATTTTTTTCGTAATTTTATATTCTACACAAAAATAGGCTATAAAATAAATAAAATGACCTAAATTTTGAATTATTAAATTCAATATAATTCTTTTAAATTTTTAACCTTCTCCATGGTTTTCAGAATCGTTTTTAATGCTTTGCGCGCACCATCGTTTATTGGAACGGCAAAAATGAAAAAAGGAATAATTGAAAAAATAATAAAGTATTTGGTAGACAGCATTTTATTATTTTGCTAATAATTCTAGTAAAATTGGTTTTTTATATTTTTAAATAAATTTGACGATTTATAATAATACTGATATTCATATTTCTTTTATATAAATTTGAAAGATTGCAAAAAAAAAGAATTGTATTTCTATCCAATTTTCATAAAATAAAACGTAAAATTGTCGTCTTTTAACAAAATTGTACATTTCACGCATTTTACTTTTTTGGGATATTGATTAACTTTGATTGATTATTGATGATCAATGCTTGATCATACATCGCGACATTAAAATGCCACAATTTTTATAGAATTTTATTTTCCAACTCATGCTTTCTGCAGGTAAAAAAAATAATAATAATAAAAATGAATTTATACGTTATATTATGTACGGATGATAGAGAACTTAACATTTGCCAGAAATGCTTTTTTTAAAAATGTGAAAGGAAACAAATATTTAATAAAATTAAAGAATTAGATTAGTTTACTTAATTAAAAAGATACCTAAAGAGCTATTCAAGTACTCTTTTGTTGAATTTTTCTAAAATTTATTTTTTTAGTATATTTTGCCAATTAACTTTATGTGGATTAAACATTATTATGCTTATAATCTTTCTGCAAAATTGCTAAAAATCGCTTTAAAAATAACACCTGAAAGGCTTTTTCAGCAAATAACATGATTTTTCACATTTTTCATAAATTATAAAATGAGAAAAATTGGCCATGACAACCCTGTCATATTTCTTAGGACTAAGATTGTTTAGAAAATATTAAATTTGGCTAACTAACAGAATTACGCTATTTTCAACATCCTAGAAATACCTTTTATAATAATTTATAGCTATTTATAATTTAAATACTTTATTGTATGTTATTACTAGGGTACGGATTTTTATGCAAAGGCATATTTTTTTACAGCTTCAAAACGGCCTGAATATCACGAAAAATATATTTTTAACATGATTTGAACCTTCTAGAATGGTTTACTAACTGCATATTTTTGACTTTTGCATATTTCGCATTTTTCAGGCATATTTGGGACATTTTTAGGCATATTTTGACATTTTTGGGCATATTTTCCAATTTTTGGACCAATTTTTGATAAATATAAATCTTAAAATGACGAAAATTTTGTTTCTAAGAAAAGTGGTAAAAATTCCATATCGATAATAAAAATTAGAGAAAAATTAAAAAATACGGAATTTTTCACCATTTTTTGCGGTTTTTTGGAACTTTATTTTTTGTGAAAATGCGTTAAATATGCAAATAAGCACTTTAATAGTATAGAATTGCTTTTTGGGCAAAATTTTTGCATTTTAAAGTCATATTTTGCAAAAAAATTGCTCATATTTTTTGCATATTTTGGAAATTTTGAGCATATTTTGGCATTTTTCCATGCATATTTTATGCGCATATTTTGAAAATTTTGAGCATATTTTGGCATTTTTCCATGCATATTTTAAGCGCATATTTTGAAAATTTTTGCGCATTTAAATCCGGACCCTAGTTATTACAGATTTGTTTATTTGTTTAATTAAATAGAACATGGTATTCTTTCAAGCAAATAATTTATTGAAATTTTAGTGATCTGCTGACATATCTGTGCAAAAATCAGAAAAAAATAATGGCAGAGATCGAAAATCAGAACAAATCTAACAAAAATCTGACTATGAAGAATCCAAAGGCAATAAAAAATTTTAAATTCGATTCCTTAGATTTAGTTTATTAAGAAATTACACCTTATATATCTAAAAAATACGCATAATTTTTTTTAATTTTAAAAAATTAAAGAGATGATAAGGAGATATAAAAAGTATGTAGAAAGAATATCAAATTGATAATAATTGGAGGGGGCAGGAAAATTTTGCATTTTAGGACGGAAAAAATCAGGTTTGTTAAGGAATTTTCACCAATTTAACCTCATATTTTATTAAAATTTTTAAAAAAATGCCATTCTTAGGGGTGCATTTTCACCAAAAATGCCATTCTTAGGGGTGAATTTTCACCAAAAATGCCATTCTTGGGGGTGCATTTTCAGTAACGGCCTCAAAAACCGGAACCGGGACTCTGGTCCCGGGGTGATCGGGAGTCCCGGACCGGACCCGGTCTCGGTTCCGTGCTACCCTATTTGTAACTACGCCAATATTTGATGCGAGACAAGGATTTTGGAAGAGAGGATGGCTTCCAGTTACAAGACAACAATCGAAAGGAATGAATGTGTTTGCAAGCGGTGCTATGTCGTTTGGGCTAAAAGTGCAAAAATGGATTTTTCTCTTATGAACTACAAAACCTCTAAAAAATTCAATAAAACAAAAAGGTCTAAAGCTGTCAAAAAGTTCTAAAAATCTAAATGACAAAAAATAAAAATATATCTAAAAAATTTGACTTTTTATGTAAACATTTTAATTTTGGTGACATATTATTTNTCTTTTTTGTCATTTAGATTTTTAGAACTTTTTGACAGCTTTAGACATTTTTGTTTTATTGATTTTTTTAGATGTTTTGTAGTTCATAAGAGCAAAATCCATATTTGCACTTTTAGCCCAAACGCCCATTCTTGCACTTTTAGCCCAAACGACTCAGCACGTTTGCAAGCGAGGGGAAGGAATGGCGGAGTCAATAAGAATATCGAGTTTGGTAATCGTGTCAAGAAATATTCCTTTTATTGCATTTGAATTGATCACATCAATCCTCAACAGGGGTGCTTCTCCATAAACTCTTCAAAATTCATCAGGCAGTGCTCCTCATCAAATGGACGCTAAAATGGAAAAGAATTATCAAAATTTTCATTGACAAAATCATTTTATCATGCCTGATCATATGGATGTTCTTGGTTAAAGCTGTAAATATTGCGCAGACATTCTTTCAACTTTTGCTTCTTCTGTTCCTCTGTCAATTGATCACTCCTTGGCCAATCAGTAGTTGAGTAAGTTGGTGCTGAAAATGGCCAATTTTTGCGTTAAAAAGGAACATTTTGGTCTACGATATGAAATCGAAAAATGGGGTGTTAAAAATTTCGAAACTTTTATTAAAGCTTTCTAGGACACAATTTCGGATGACAGAATTTTACATTGATTCTTTTTATAATTCGAAATTTTTCTAAAAACATATGACTTTCTTAGAAAGCTAAAATCGCGAAATTTATAAAAATTAAAAAATAGGTTAGCAGACATTTGCGCCGCTCTATAAAATTGACACTTGCACCGCCCGAATAAAATGAAATAAAAATTAAAATAAATTAAAATGAAAAGGTATCGTCGGGTTATCACTTATCAGTATGATATTCCGATTTTTTCAAAAAAAATTGTTCTGTGACCCATAAAAATCAGAAATAGAAAAAACATATCTGGCCCAACTATTTCGATCTCTATGCTCTAGTTGGACAGAAAAATTAAAAATTTTTTTAATTAATTAAAGTGTGCAGTCCTGAGAAGTAATGATTGATAATATCCCCTTTCATTTTCAATTTATTTTGAATTTTGTTTTAATTTTTATTCATTTTATTCGGGCGGCCCAAGTGTCCATTTTTTAGAGCGGCGCAAATGTCCCGGCGCAAATGTCTAATTTTGTTCAGCGGCGCAAGTGTCTGCGTCGCAAATGTCTAGACACCAAAAAATATACTAAAAGATAGAGGTATAATTTCCTGCTCCGTGCTGGATCGTTTGACGGTTTTTTAACCTCCTAGAATAATGATTAATTCCATCGAAAACTTATTTGATGGCTTCCTAGGTCAATATTTAAAGGCTAGATAATGCAAAAAATTTGCTTAATTTTTTATTGGATAAAAAATAAAAAATTTTATAATAAATTTTCTTAAACTGCTGAATTAAAATAATGCTTAATTAATGTAAGTAAAATTGTAATTTGGCCATCTGTAATACTGCTCTCATTTCCCAAAAATTTTTAATTAATAAATTTTCCTCTGGTGGCTGCTCTAATAAGAAAATGGGTAAAATTAATAAATTTAAGAGATTAAATTAATCTAATTAGTAATTACCCTTATTGGTTGTCCTTTTTTCTGATGGCCTCCTTTCGGATGGCAGTAAATACTAAAATTTTAAATTATATTTAATCTGTATATTTGTTAAAAAACTAACCTCACAAATAGGGTACAAATCAAATAAAAATGGGTACTTTATAACAATGTCCAAACGGAGTACTGTCCAGTAAATGTCTTCAAGATAAGAGTCCGGTGGAACTTTATTAAAAAATTGATAATAATTAATATATAAATTATTTTTTAGCATATAATTTCGGCTTTTATGATCCTTAGTACATCCAAGAAGATTTTCAAGGAATCTGAATGTCCCATTTTCGACATTGACAACAAATCTAAATGTATAAAAATTTTAATCTTATAGTTAAGAACACCGTAATTTCTGATCAATAAACAAGTAGACCCATTTTTAGATTTAAGTCGACATCAATGTAAATAATTTTTCCAGGATCAAAAAGTGGAGCGAACGAAAATATGCGAAAAAAATACCTTTGGGCTTCGGGTTTTTAAATGAATAATAATGACCCATTTTCCTTTTAAAAAATCTTAATAATTTTCAAATATAATTTCCATTCTTTTTATGGAAATTTTTATAATTAAAATTCGGACAAAATTTTATTTCTTCCTTTCAAATTAGTTATTAATCAGTGCTTATACTCTTTGTCCAAGAAAACGTTGAAAAAGTTCGCCACTGGAACATCGCCATTTTTATTCATTATTAAGAGAATTCCCTTGCTGCAGTTAGAGCATAGGTTGCCAAGCTGGAACCGGCGGCTGAATTTACTAAATTCAGATTTTTATGGCCCAATTGGGAGGGATAGATGAACAGGATGCTGAAAATAATGGCCAAATATTGTCAAATTACTAATAAGATTTATATGGTACCCGCGTGTGCCAAGTTCCGGATCAACGTCATCGAGAAAATCGCTCATCGATTCGAAGGGAGTGGTCAGGTTGTCCGATATTTTAATAGACGGCCCACATTCGAAAAACTTTTTTCCATCTACATTGTAGATGCTAAATAGAATTACCTATTAAATTATGAAAAAAATGAAATAGTAAATGATTATTAACAACAATAATAGTTAATTTATTTGGAATAATGGAATGATAAATTTTATCGAAGTGACAAAAAAAATTTCAACTTATTATATAAGCTATGCGATTTTTCTTTTTTGATATATTTTTTACATATATCTTCATTATTATTCTGACTAAATTTTTACTTTGCCGTTCCAAATACGGTTACGGGTCGTTTAAAAAATAAAATGGGAATTGCGAATTTTTTTACGGTTGTTATGCAGAAAATTATGTTCATTTTACGGTATAAATTTTTATGAATTCTTTGATATATATCACTCTACTTAAGCTTGTCAACAACTTTTTAAGTAACAAAAAATTAATTCCATTATTTTATTCTTCACTTTTTCGACAAAATGGGATTCGGAAAATGATTTTTTTAATTTATTTTCTATTGGGTAAACTTTAAATATTAAATGAGTGTAGCATACGTATGTGTAGTGGTGAAAGTTCTGTAGTTGTAGCCATATGGTCCATTTTTTGATCCCTTTTCAGCTTTTTCCCCAACTTTAAAAAGTACTCCATTTATGATGTCCATAAAACACAATAAAAACACTGCGAAATTAGCGAAAAGGATGTCATTTTTGGCCAATGAAACCATTGATCTGAATGTATAAATTATACTTAAAACTGGCATAAGAAAATAAACCGTGTCAAATAAAAATATAAGCGGATATTCTTATGCGAGCGTTAAAAAATGCTACATGTGCCAATTTAGCCGAAAACTTTTTTAGACTTGATAGTAGCTAGTCCAAAAATATAACAAGCCATTGTGCATTTTTTTTTGAAATACGAACAAAAAGTTCGAAATATCCCCTAAAAATCTTATTTTTTAATTTCGGGAAAATTTCAAACATTTAAAAATGCCATAAGAAAGAGCATAAAATTCTGCACAATGACTTTTTATACTTTTTATTCTTTAACCCATCTCAACATTTTTCTGGAATTCATATAGCATTAATTAGAGATTACCATTATTACCATTAAATTAGAGAAAAATGGTATTTTTCCAGTAGGACACCTGAAGTTCCTCAATTTGTAAAATGAAAATGATTATTTTTATTTATATTCAAATGATAAAAAAATTAATACATTTCTTTCTAATGAACACAAAATTAACCATACATGAATCATCCGTTTAAAAGCCATCATTCATTCTTCCATTCTCACGAATATACCTTATTCATCAAATCAATCATATTGAAAATGTTAAAAACGAGGATGGATAAACGATTTTCAAAATGGAATAGGAAATGTAAAAATGGCTGACGAATCATGTGTCTCTACTAAAGGCGAGATATTAGAATCCATTTATGTTCTTGGTGACTTCTGCAATACCGCATATTATATATATTTTTGCTAAAGCATTGTTTTAGGTAAAAAAGGGCATGTACAATAAATTAGCTTATTAGGAATTTCCGATTTCGATTTGGAATTTAAAGTGAAAGATGCATAAAATTAAAATGCAATTTTTAGAGCCGAAAGTTGTATCATATGGGAACGGAGAAAGCAAAAATAATACACGTATTATTCGTATTATATTGGATTTATTTTTCGATCTATATAATTAGCCTTTAAGCCTTCGATCTATATAATATGAAAAATGATCCTTATTTATATTCAGATGATAAAAAATTCATCATATTATATTATGAGCAAAAAATAACCAGCCGTGAATCATTCATTTAAAAACCATCATTCCATTTCCCATTCTTACAATATAGGTATGTACCTTATTCATCAATTCAAACACATTGAAAATGTTAAAAAACGAGGATGGATAAATGAATGGGGTTCATAAAAATCAAATTTGGCGCAATTTAAAATGTTACTTTTTTCTTGGTAAAAAACTCCAGATCATAAGAATTTATTATTGGGGATTCAATCGAAAATAAATTACATATGTACAGTATTGTGATCCGATACAAAAAATTGAGTTCCAAGACTCAAAAATGTTAGAGTTCCAAAAACTAGCACCGAAAACTCCATTTATTTAAGTAACTATAATTTGTATTATCTATATGTAATGGAAAACTATTAAAATAAATTACATTTCTGTTAGCCCATTTTTTGATCCGCTTTCAGCTTTTCTCTTTTTGTCTAAAAAACACACCAACAAACCCGCGAAAATCAAGAATATGATACACTGATTGACCAATAAAGTCATTGGTTTAAATTATATAAAATATTTACTATGTGTTAATTATGTGACACATACACAATAAAAAATATAATCATTTAAATACCATTTAATATGTAGTGATCTTTATATCAAAAGCTAGAAGCGCTACAATTTAAGTCCGAATCTCTCAAAATTGGCTATATGATTAAAAATTTGGGCCAAAATAAATCACGCGTGCCAGAAATTGAATAATAAACTGGCGTCCATTACTTTCAACTATGCTTGATCTTTTTCAAGAAACTTGGATTTTATTCGGGCACTTCTGTAGTTTGGGTCTCATTTTAACCCCCCCCCCCCCCCCCAAAAAATCACAATTTTTGTGATTTTTTGTAGTATGATTTGTGAATTTTGATAAGTAATTATAATTTTTTGACGCTGAATCCGATTCTGACGTCCATTTTGACGTAATGCGTCATCTGGCGCCACTTTTTGACGCTGACGTCAAAATTCATAAAATTCAAAACCGGCCAAAACAACCTCTAGGTGCAGTTTTTGATGCTGAATCCGATTCTGATGTTCATTTTTGACGTAAGAAGTTAATTTTGGTTGATTGAGGTTGATTTTGGCCGATTTTGAATTTTATGAATTTTTGACGTCAGCGTCAAAATGGACATCAGAATCGGATTCAGCGTCATAATTACTCCTGGGAAGGTGTTTTTAGATGAACCATATCAAAAAAATTGTTCGGGTGGGGGGGGGAGTCAAAACGAGACCCAACCTACAGAAGTGCCCGGATTATTGTTTGGGATTTTTGAAATCATAGAAATTCGCAAAAATTTATTATAGGCAATTTCGTCAATTAAATTTTCAACAATATAGGAAATCAAATTTTTCACAATTATGTATTAAGTATCCGGATTACAGAAATTATGAGCTTTTTGGGTTACGGACAATGATTTGCAAGTTAAGGGGAAAATCTTTACAGCCCTGGTTATGACTAATATGGCTAGGTCGTTTAAATGGCTAGATTTTTTATGTGGGAAAAGCAAAATTGAGTGGAAATTCATCAACACAGCTTTTATCTTCTAATTCTAACGACCAACCACAGAATTCAATAAGGTGAGTCATTCATCCTTTAAAATACACTACCATTTTTCATTTTTAGAGAATTCACACAAGTTAACTAACATATCCTTTATGGGTAATGTGCTAATGTGTATCCATATTATATAACTTTATTATTTTTTACAGGTAAAAGCTAGAGAAATGCGTTTGATGTCAAAAGATGTTTTTGATGTTTTGATTAGGGTTGTTCACTACCGGTTAAAAACCGGGGGTCCCGGTTTACGGTTTCACCGGTTTCTGGACCCCCGGTTACCGGTTCCGGTTTTTGCCTGACCCCCGGTTAACCGTCCGGTTACCGGTTTTTTTTCAAAAATTTGCCAAAAATCGATAAAAATTCCAAAAAATTCAATTTTTGCTCTCAAATAAAAATTGAATGCCCAAAATATCAAGCTCTTGATATCATTTGCTGGGTAAAATTAGCCGTGAATGCATTTATTGTTTAAAATTTGCAAAATAAAAAGAATAATACTTATAGGCAGGGGCGTAACGACTAGCGTTTCGGGGGAGGGTAGGTGTAGAAAATTTTTGAAAAGTCAATTTTTAGGGAGTGCTTTTTCGTCGCCGGGGAAAATTTTTTTAAGATTTTGGTCTGTTTTCTTGTGAAATTTGACGTATTTTTCTGGGAGGGGGTTCGAAGGGAGGGGGGTGAGTCAGGCACGTAGCCAGGAAAAATTTTCGGGAGGGGGCACCTAGGGGTCCGAGGGGAGGGTTCTCCGGCCGCCGGAGGTCCGAGGGGAGGGTTCTCCGGCGGCCCCGATAGGGGCCGCCGCAAATATACCAATTTGCATAATTTAACCCATCCTATCTTGTGGAGCATCCTCACAAAGCATCGTATATTTTTGGCTTTTTTGGCCCGCTAAAATAGCGAGGGGTAGAAAAATCGTTTTTTTAATAAAAGGTCGTTCATCCACACGGATCATCCGCCCTTTTGAGACGGCGTCGATTGTAACATGTAAAAATACAATAATGTGGTGTGCAATAAAATCGATTGAGGATTAATTAGTAAGCTAAAAGGATGAATATAAGCCAAAAAAATAGTCATGGTTAATAATTATTATGTATAGTACGGTGGATTTTATCCAATGGGCAAATGATCCGCAGTCCCGGTCTCAAAAACCGGAACCGGGAAATCCCGGTTTTAAAAAAAGGAACCGTAACCAGGAGTCTGGTCCCGGTGTGACCGGGAGTCCCGGACCGGTCCCGGTTCCGTGCTACCCTAGTCAAAAGCATCACCCACCCAAATACTACTATGTATAGATAGGTTCACAAAATCCACTAGAACTTGGGAGCCAAAGATCCGCCAGTAAGTCACATTTGTGTAGTGCATCAAGATCATTCAGAACTTTTCAACTTTTCGATTTTTTCACTATTGGGTATAAGTTTATTAAACAGCATTTTTTTGCACTAGATTTTTGATTTAATACTCTGAAATTGAGCATAGCATTATATATTATGTTACCCATCTGCATATTGATAAAATCCATTTTAAAATTCCATGCTTGCGCGTTTCTTAAAAAACCCAAATGGTCCCGTTTCGTAAAAAAACCATTCAAAGGATACGATAGAAAAATTTTCGGGACCTGTAAACTGCACCATTACCAAAAAATCAAACTGGAATTTCAGCGAAAATTGCAAAAATGGGCGATGTGTGATGTGTGAAAAAGTCATAATAAAGCAATAATAACTATTATTAATGTATAATATATATATATATATATATATTGTTAAATTTTTTAATATTTCAATTTGAGTCGTTTTCTTAAATCAAATATTTTTCAGTAAAAAAAGGAACCATATTTTTTAAAAATCATTAATTTCCATCGAAGTCCATTTGTTTTTGACCAAGTATTCGCCATTAAATTATTGAACAATAATTTTTAAATTATTATTTAATAGCAATTTAATACCCGGGAAAACCGCGTGGGTTCTTGATACTGAATAATATGATCAAATAAAATTTTTTAACCTTTTTTTTAATAATTTTTGGATACATTTGAGACTTTTTTATAACATCTTAGGTATATGGTTTATTAAGTCTGTCTGTTTTGGGACTTTTTGGGGGGTTTTAAGACCTTAAAATTCAATGTGCCATTTTGATGCTAATCACTTTTGGCCGACAGAGTATAATGTTTATTTGCTGGTTAAATACCAATTAATAAATCTATTGAGATATTGTCGAGATTGCCCTGTTCTCGACTGGTCCAATCCCCAAAGAACCAATTGAAGACACAAAGTTGAAGAAAATAAATTTATTGGAGAACCTCAAATTTGAGTACTTAAACCAAAAATTATGTGCGAAATTGGGCCTTAGAAATGCAAAATCCTAACAACGGACAAGAAATGGGGAAATACAATTGATCGTCCGAATAGGATGCAAAAGTCGAAGAAATGGAAAACTGAATGATTACTGGAATCGAATGGCTATTTAAAGGCAAGATCAACGAGGCGGTCTGGGAATTGATAGGGCAAAATGATGATCAACAAACTTGGGAAAATTATGCGGAACATGTGAATACTTGATGATCTTAAGAAGGAAAGAAACAAAAAACGAAATAGAATGAGGATTAGACGGTTAGAGTGGATAGAGAACAAAAGGCCGATCAATGGGAAAGTCATTGGCCACAAACAAACACATCTGAGATAGGGTCCGATCACTGACCCTAGGGACAAAAATGGAACGGTCCATTGGCGGACCATGGGAAAACCAACACTAATCCAACCAAAATCACTCAAATTGAGAATAATGCTTAATTTAGAATTGAAAATTAATAAAAGAATAATAAGCATTATTCTCAACAATATTTTGATAATAAAGACCAATTTGCATATATAAAAATTTAGACCAACAGTCCTATTGGTTGGTCTGGGAAGTAGTTTTAAGCAAAAAATTTTCTTGAGAAGAAATTGAAAAATTATTTTTCCCGCGGTCCCTATCGGTTTAAATGAAATATTGAAATAAATAGGCTTTTATTTGAAAACAAAATTTAAAAAAATAATAGAACTCCATTTGTCTATATGTAAATCAATGCGGAAGAAAGTCAACAAAAATGGTATATAAAATCTCTGCAAAATAAAAATCATTTGCTTATCGTGAGATCTGCAACTCAATAAAGTATTCTTTGAGCCAAGTGACGAGACGAAACAGAGATGTTAGCAGCAAAAAAATGTTGCTGAGACGGATTGCCAAAGACAATGGCGCAGTTCCGTGTCTGAAAATGCAAAAATAACCAAATTTGAAGAAAATTTGAAGAAAAATTGAATGGAAATTTTAAATCGGTGACATGAATCGTCAGATAAAGTTGCACTTGAGTACAATTCCAACCGGAAGCTCGCTTGGCCACATATTTTCAAAGAACCGTTCGAATAAAATAATTTTAATGGGATTTTTGGAATTATGCAGAAAAAAAATTTAAAAATGGAAATAAATTTTTATTGAAAATGGACAGAAATCCTTATGCTGTGCTTTTTATGTTTAAAATGCAGATGATGCTTTTTTTCATGATTAATTTATAATAATTTAATTTAAATAAATGCACTTTCGCGCATTGCATTTGGAAAAAATTTTCGGCTAAAACGGCTCATCAGCCCTTTTTGTGATTTATCCACAAAGATCAGAAATGGAATTTTTACCTGGAGGAGGAGCTGGGCACTGTCGAAACATTTTGCGAATGCTGCGCGTGATTTTGCTGATCAGGGCCAGGCTTCAGATTGAATAAGAAAATGGCAAAAATGGCGTCCATCTCCTTGGAAAATAAAGGGAGTAATGAAAAGATAATTAATGTGTTGTAATTGATCAGTTGCTTTCTTAAAATTATCATTAAAGTGAGTCAAAAAAATCCAAAATGAAATTGCTCACATCTCAGAATGGATAAGTATGGATTTTTTATTATTAACGATTTAAAAAAGTCGGAGCTTTGGGTAAAAAATAAACTTTCCAAAGCTAATAAATACATGTTTTTGTGTTAGAAAATTTTAATGGAAGACTTTAATAATCGGTTTATTTTTTTTGCGAATTTGTGTGTGATTATTAAATTCGATGGGAAGCAACTCTTCGCAAAAAAGCTATTAATAATGGAATCCTTTCAAAAAAACAATTCATCAGATCTCTTAAGTTTAATTTCTCCGATTTCATGGAGTAAGATTGGTATGATTCATTTTTTATTATTAAGAAATATAATTTAAAAATTCTAATTTTTCTGCCTTTTTTAAACCATAATA
>LDKF01000789.1:11721-46018 GCA_001026735.1 Rotylenchulus reniformis | reverse complement strand
GGTTCAATCGATGAATGCTTAAGGATTATTTGTTTTGATGTTGGATCTTACTTATGGGTTCGCCTTCGGCGAGTTCAACTTTAATATAAAAAAAATTAATAATCCCTCAGCCCTCCTATTGAACCTTAAATTTGCCTAAGCCGCGCCGGTTTCCATAGATAGCAGGGTCACTATGTATAGTCATGATGTATTCATAGGCGGTATCGAGCTGGTATGGTTGGTATCGAGATGGCAAAACCAACTCGATACCAAGCTTACCAGCTCGATACCACCTATACCATCTCGATACCACCTACGAATACATGGTGATTATACAAATAGTTCGGCTATCTATGGCAACCGGTAGGGCTTAGGCAAATTCAAGGTTCAGTAGATTCGGGCTGAAGGATTATTAGTATTTTGATGTGGATTTGGTGGATAGCAATTTTTGGTCACATCCTTTGATTATTAAATTTAAGATTTTAAATGAAAAATAAAAATTATTTTTTTATTAGTGGTATCGAGATGGTAGGGTTGGTATCGAGCTGGTATGGTTGGTATCGAGATGCGCTACCAACTCGATACCCGGTATCGAGATGGTAGGCGGTCATAAAAATCCGATTAAAAATTCACAATTCACCCATTTTGGGTAAAAAAAATAATTTCAAATAAAAAATAAAATATTTTCTGATCTAAATTGAGAAGAAAAGAAAATCACTCTTGTCTTTCTATCTTTTTGTTTTTCAATTTAACTTATGTTAAATCTTAACAATTTCTATTTTTTTCCAAAAAAAATTTCTCTTTAAAGTTCTTGTTAATAATTATTCGTGTGGCTACTAACACTAATATCTTACTCCTTTAATATTGTCCCAATGAATATCCAGGTAATCGTCCCGACTGCAACGTTGATGTTCATTGTCAAGCCCAAAAGCATGTCCAACAAAGTGGGCTACCATCTGCACAAAATTTGGATTGAGATTACGGATTAATTTAAAATTATGTATACCAAAAATAATGCCAAACATCTTTTGAGTTGTAATTTTTCTTAAAATCGTAGGTCTACTCAAATTTATTTTTTTTAAAAGCTATTTTCTAAGATTAGAGTCCTAAAATATATATTAATTTATTTTAAATTTGTCTCATCGACTTACACTAGCATATCCGCATCTATCGCGGTCAATGTAAATCTGATCCCGCCCATTATCCGCTGAATGGCCACATCCTGGGAGGCTCGGGTAGTCGTGTAGGAAGGAGAGAATTCGCGTGGGCAGCACCTCCCATTTTGGTCCAAGATCAGTTCGATTAAGATTGAATGACAAACAGGTGCATCGTCTGAGAAAATATAAAATATAATAAATTCACCAAATTTGCAGTGTACATAACAATGGAAAAGCAAAACAGAGGTCAGGTCGTATCGAAAATTTTCAGAAACAAAGAGTAAATACAGGGAATTTTCAAAAATAAGGAGACTAAAATATGAAAAAAATAAAAATAATTATTAATTTTAGCTGACTTGTGAGCAATTATTATTTGTTATGAAAAAATCCTTGGCATGCTTGATCATAATCCATTTTTACTTGGGTAAAGCAACTTTTAATTGAATTAATTTTCAGCAAAATTCCTCAATGATATCTTTAAAAAAATGTCATTCTCCCAAAAGTCTAACGAGAAATTCTTTTATTTTTTATTTTTGCAGAAAACTATAATGCGTATGTCGACGGTCCCGACAGGGGCGCCTAAAAATTTGAAAATTCAAGCTTTTTTCTTGAGAAATTTAGTCACTTGTCCTTTATAGTTGAGATTTTTAATTTTTCTATTTTTGGCAAATATTTGAATAATATTTTAAGAACCTAAAGAAGGACTCATTTGTTCTGAAATTGGGAAAAAATCTCTAAATATAGAAACGACCTCTGAAATAAAATAGTCATAGTAATTACTGAATGTATTGCAATCCTTTCCAAATTTCTTCTTCCAATTGATAATGACCTTTAAAATAAAAAAGATATTAAATAAATGCTCTAATGGTATTATTATTTTACTATGAGGCTGAAGAATATAATAAACTAGGCCGCTATTATTTTTCCAATTTTCAATAGCTTCATTCCGTTTCTTGTCATAATAATTGAGTTCCTTCCAATTGTTTTCTATAGCTCTTTCTCTCCAACATTCTGGAATGTAATAAATATATTTTTTATTTTTATTTTTGCTATAAGATTTTAAAAAATAATTTTCCTTCATGAAACCTACTCATTTCATCGATTTTTTCATCCGAATCCGCCATTAAGGAAATTGTGGCATCTGCTCTTTCTTTTCCCTTAATTAAATATAGAGAATTTTTTCGATGAATATTTCCTGTATAGTATACTATGCCATTAATAGGCAAAGGAAAAAATTCCAGCACATTGCAATAGGCTCATTTTTTGAATTCTCTCTCAAATTTTTGAGTTTCTAAATTTGAAGGGAGCAGAATATGATGGCTTATCTAATTTTGAATTTAATCATTTTTAGATTAAATCGAAAAAATCAATCAAATCGATCTCTAAAGGTAGTTTTTTTTGATATCTTGATATAAAACGTTTTGAATGAAAATTTAATTTGAATTGTTAAATACGATGTTAGAATCGAAATCAGCCTCAAAAAATGCTGCTAGGGAATATTTTGGTAAAAACTAATCCTTAATCGTATTTTCGACATTCAATCTAAAAAATTTCGATTTTAGAACATTTGATCGTATTTCTATCGTATTTGACGATTCTTAAAAATTTCAAGAAACTTGTTTTGGATTTAAAAATTTAAAAATTCATTTTGGATAATAATAATAATAAATAATAATAAAGTTTATTCAAACCACACGGTACAATGTACTCTAATAGTGGTGAAAAAAGGTCATATAAAATAAGCAGATCAAAGTCAAATTTTAAAATAAAATGAAATAATAATGGTGAGCAAACAAACAAAATAAAACATAAAGCATGAAGAATATAGGGATTGTCCCGCACCGCTCAGATATATTGTGCCAAATTTTTCCTAAATCCCTTTGAATCAGAAATTTCCATAATTTCCTTGGGCAATTTATTCCAACTAGAGACAATTCTAATGAAGAAATTTTGGTGTGTTTTTGATATATATCGTCTGTTTTGTAAGAGATAGGGTTTCCTACAGGCTCTTTTAGCAAAAACAAAATAATTTGATGGAGTCAGATGGGTATTACCTTTTATAATTTTATGTACCATTGCAAGATCAGTTATTTTTCTTCTCAAAGATAATTCTTGCAAATCACAGATTTTTAATCGTTCAGAATATGGGCGATGAACTAATCCACATTTTTGAAANCATCAAATTACATTTATCTAAAGCATTAGTATGAAATTTACCATTAGGGTCAATTAAAGGTGGCAATGTAGCTTCATTTTTAAGTCTTTTCTTAATAAAATTATGAATTACTTTTCTGCCTTTCGCTATAATATGAGATTCTTTTTGATCATGTTCTTTTTTGAGTTGTTTTTTCAATTCTCTGGAAATTATTTTATATTCAATTTTTATTTCTTTGTTACTCGAAAATCGTTTAATTTGATGGTGAAGTTGTTTTTTTCGTTTATATAAAGTGCGAATTTTTTCAGAATAATTATTTTTTATCATTTTTGAAATTGGTATTAGAGGAATTATATTATCATATTGTTCTTTTAAGATATTCAAAAAAGTCTCATATTTTTCATTGATTGTAAATTTTTTAGAGAGTAAAAGACCCCAATTAATTTTTGCTAAATTGGAGTTCAGTTTATTATAATTAGCTTTTTTAAAATTTCGACATAAAATTTTTGGCTTTTTATTACTAGTCAGTTTGGCATCTATAAGAAAATTAATCATTTTATGGTCTGATGTCGAAAAATGTTCAGTTACTATTGTATTTTTGACCAAATCATTTGTATTTGAAAAGATTAAATCTAAAATTGCATTTTCTCTAGTTGGTTCTTTGACACTTTGATCAAAATTATTCTGAAGTGTGAATTCTAATAACAAGTTTCCAAAGGGATCATTTAAAGCTGATTTTTCTTGCCAATCAATATTAGGCATATTGAAATCCCCTCCAATAATGCAAGGACCTTTTACCATATCTGATAAAAATTTAAATAGCTTTTTTGTATTACTAATTGAACAATTTGGAGGTCTATATATGCAGAAAATATCAACCTTTTTTGGAAGTAATAGAGTTATGAGAACAATTTGGCACTGAAATTTTGAGCCCTGAAAAACTATCTGATATGGGGTTTCTTTGGAAACTAATATAGCACACCCTCCACCCTTTTTATCTAATCTATTGGCTAGAATAGACTCAAAATTGCCATGGCATGTGAGTTCTGATGGAATTACATTGTGATCTTTTAGCCATGTCTCTGTGATTAAAATAATTTTTGGTTTTTCACTCTCAATTAAAAATTCTAAGTCTGGAATTTTATTTGCTAAAGATCGTGCATTTAAAAGTATAGATGGAATTGGCTCAGTTAGAATAAATTTATTGCCCTTTTCAGAATGATTTTGTAAGTTGCTCATGAATCCCTATTTGTTATTTCTGAGCGGTTTGGGTTGAGGGAGCTCTCGGATGGAGAGGTCGACCACAATGTATTTGTATTGCCCAGCGGCGCAATTTGCCTGGTAGGCTTTGCGCCGCTGTTCATACAAAACATTGAGCTCGAATTGGGTCATGTCCCTCCTGACAAATATGCCAGCAGGAACATTTGGGACATTTTTGATGGATTTGCGGAAATTTTTGAGAAATATGTCACGGGAATTAACAGACGAAAAGGGGACTTTCAAAATCCTGGGTTTTTGGATCTGCCCGGGCCTGGACTCACGCCTTTCCCTTGGGTGCCGATGGATCTCCGCTGTCAACAGGTCATCCTCAACGCCACACTCCTCGGCAATTTTGGTCACAAGCTCCTCCGCATCCACGCCCTCCGGAAGGCGCTCAATCACCGCTCGCTTCGCCTTGTCCCTTATCTGCTCACTGGATAATAAAAAACAAAATAATAAATTTAATCAATTCTTTTAATATTTTTTTTCCATCAGTTGTTTTCATTGCCCTTTATAGCTTTAGAAAGAATTTTCACTTTTACAGCAGAAGTGCACTCCTTGTGACGAATTGGGACTCCATTGATAGCGGTTGTTTGGACTAGACAATCTTGGCCATAAGTCATAAATAGCATTTTGCCTTTACGGTCCAAATCCTCGGATACATGCCAGAGTGAAGGTTGTGAATTATTCTATAAGGTATGGATAAAAAAAGAAAATCCTTTTAATTTGGTCGCTCTATTTTTCTTGTTAATAAAGACAGGACTTATTTTTTGATATCAAATTGATTTTCTCCAGGTCCTGTTTAAACCGTGTATTGGTCCTCAAATGTCAGATTGGGTAGCCATAGAGCTATAAGAAAACTATCTCTAGCAACTAATTCTAAACCATATGTTCCTTCTTGTATTCATTCCCATGGCCTCCGTATAATGGCTGTAATTGTCACCAAAATGCAGGTTAACCAAATTGACATCAAACTGTTTCTTCTCATCATCTCGCTCCATAACAGGCAATTCAATGCTGTAATTTTTAAAAGTATATTGATACATATAATTTTTACTACCTAACATTTAGAGCCCATATTTTATGTTTTTTGTTCATAATTTCGCGTTTTTCCGATAAAAATTATCCCCAATCGTCATTTTTTTCTGTAATTTTATTTATTTATTTTTTGACCTTTCAGATGAATAACTGACTGAGCTGTATATGACCCTTTAATAGCAACTTTGATCTCTGTTTATTCCCGGCAGTTACACAGTAATCAACGCTGATCCCATGCCAAACTGCTTTTGGATTATGACTTTGGCCCTTTTTTGCGCACAATTTCGCAATTTTATTGTCCGCTTCATTGCTCAACTAAAATATTGATTTATTATCATTCTCATGAGAGAATATTTTATGCTGAAATATTAAAAAAGAAATATAGCTAATAATGTAAAAATTTTTTACAAAAAAATTGTACCTGGAAATTACTTTTAGGGACGTCGGGATCATAATTGTTTGATTCAAGAAGGCTTTCATAGCAAATCACAATTGCAGCCTTGTTTTCGCTATGTATTTGAATTTTAATTAAATAATTTATTATAGCTAGATTATTTATTAATGGATAATTATCGATATTACGGACTTTCCGCAAATCCATAAAAATTCCAATTATTATCGCGTTTATATTCAGCTATAAATTTTATAAAAAAGGGAAAATATTTTCATGTCTTATTTAATTGTTTTCTAATGTGATTGCTACATACTTAATGCAATTGGTGAGTATTTTTTTTTTGATATAATTGCATTAATTAATAATTTTATCTGCCTTAGAATGAATTTTCCAAAAAATAATAACAAATACCTTAAGCATTTTTGGCTGACATTTCGGCACATATTCCGTGCATATTCCTTGGTGAGCTGTTCAAAATTGGCAGACACACACAAATGGTTCGTCTCAGACCACGGATAGCAATGTTCACCATAGTAATCGCAATAAGTCACGTTGCTTGTGCACTCGACCACTGCTCCTAGATTTTTCGAGATTGCATAAAAATGAAATCAACTTCATCCCTACTGATGTGTCAAAAATCGCGATTTTTGATAAATCCAGGCCCTGAAATTATACATGATACTGCCCATGAATATATCGTAATCTCAGTATCTATCAGTTTGTTATACCGTATAGAAGTTCCAAAACTATATCATGATTGAATACCTTGCCTTGGAAGGAAAGTGGTGGTTGAAAAATTTGATTGTCGGAAAAACGATTCCAAAAACCGAATATTTTGAGGAATGCTAGGAAACTTAGTTGCTATTTAATTTTTTTCATGCTATAAAAAAATTTGGTACTTTCCTGTTAATAGGGCCAAACTTTTAATTGGAGGGGGGGGGCAAAATTTAACAGGGGACGGGCGCTTATAAATCTTAATGGTGCTCCACCTGTTAAAAGTTTGCCTCCCTCACATTAGCAGGAAAGTACCAAAATTTTTAACTTACTCCCTAAAACTCATCCTCCTAAAATGAGTTTTATATATAGGGTATAGTATTATATATGTTTTAATAACGTAATACCCATAAAAATATAAATGAATAATACGATCATGAAGCTTATCGTAGATGGGTCCCATCACTTTTGGCCCCTGTTTTCTGCATGCCAGTTGGTATGGATCCACACTCAAAGATATGTTGAACAACTTGTCAACCCTTGGCACTACCATCTCCTTGAAGTTTGAATAATCCAAAATATGGTCATCGGGATCGGAATAACAACTAAACACATTTAAAATAAAATAATTTTATATTTTTGCATCTTACCTATCAATACCGATGGAGAGGAACAAAATAATTGTCGCTAAAATATTATTTATAGACATGAGGATACTGAAAATTGGAATATAAAATATTGTCATAATTGGAGAAAGTTATATCGTTATTCATTAAAACATAATAAAATTATAGAGTAAAATTAAAAAAAAAGCAAAACACTCAAAATGAAGAAACAAAATTTTAAACATTCTCAAAGAAATTTTTTTTATATTTTCTAAAAAAATATTATATAGATTTACCAAATTGACGGTGTTTTTAGCGTCCTAACATCGGATCATCTGATTTTTTCGACAATGACGACACCTTTTTGAAGCCAGACATACTTGACCGAATAATTTATAGCACTAAAGTGATGTTTTCCCATTCGGTAATTTCCCTTTAAAGATTCATCATCCAGGTAAAATTAAATTATGCATAGACATTGGATTTTTTTAATTTAATCTTTAATGGCAATTATAGACAGGGTAATTTTTCGATCTTATGACGAATTCGTCTCGACTGCATTACAATGTTATCAACTTTTATAGCCAAAGTCTCCAAAGCCCTTTCTAATTTCCGAAATGTTGTTTTTATCCGTTATTTTATTATGTTTCATAATAATATTTTTTAGTTAAAAATATTATTTTTTTTAGTTAAAATTCCATCCAATATCCCTTTTCGGAATTTATTTTATTCTAAGATGGCTCGATTGTTTGCTAGAAATCAGAGTTACTCAACCAGCTAACAATAACAATCCCAAAAGCGGGTGGCGTCCTAAGATTATCTTAAGGATGCGGGCAATTCTGATCAACTGATGTCTGATAAGGACAGCGATTCCGATCAGCAGGTTGTATCCAGATATATCATATGCTGAGCCGAAAGGCTTCTTCCAGGGCCTTGTCGACTATTATTATTATTATATATCTTAGCTCAAATGAAACTGAAAAACAATTTTGTTATCAAAAAATAAAGCAAAAAATTAATACAAAATACATCAAGGCGCATCCAACTTGGCCGACTCCGAAAAAAGTTATGGCCAAAATAATGTGAATTTGCCCAATAATTTATTTTGGCCTTTTTTTAGACTTATTTTATAGTCAATTTTTGACTCTATTTTTTGATAACAAAATTTTCTAATTTGCGCAAGAGTCGATATATTACAAATCCCCAAGTTTAAAACTGTTTTTATGATCTGTTATGATTTATCTGATCTGATTAAATGCTTGGATCAAAGTAGGAGCAGTTCACTTTTTTATGGTAAAACCAATCCATCTCCTTTTATTTAATTTTTCATTTACCCAAGCAATTATTTCTTTCAAGCTATTATTTATCCTTGAAAAATTTTCAATTTTTCGGATGCTGCGAAATGGTGTATGGAATAAAAATTTTTGTTTTTAGGACGAAAAAATTTAAATTTTTAAGGAAATTTCGTCATTACAGCTCAAATTATCTTTTTTTCTATAAATGTATATAATCTTTTAAAGAAAATATAACTGCAGCGAAAAATAATGGATCATAACATTTCTACATTCTAACAGCGAAAGCGCTTGAGTAGATTTTGCTAACCAAAAACAAGATCACCAGGCTCTAAATTAAAAAAAAATTTTGAAATTATTTTTGTCATATGTGACAACCAAACGGAAGCAGCACCATCAGTCCAAGTGAGTCTCAGAGCATGTTGAATAAACGAATAATAGTCGAATGCCAAGGTCTAAATTAATAACAATGAAATCCATATTCCCGACAAGCCATTTTTGGACACTAAAAGGTTGTGAACTATTCGGACTGATATAAAAACGAAAAAACAACAAACAATATTTTAGGATATTGTCAAGATTTTAGACACCCCCACCTGCATGCTCGATATCTTTCCGCTTCCGTGTCCTACATCTTTCGCAATTCGTGCTAACACCGGATTCTCTTGAAAATCGTTGCCTTCTTTGGCCAATAAATGATACAATTGGGCGGTGTATTTCAGTGTGTGCATCGGCACAACCCGATCCTACGAAAAAGTAAAAAAAATTAGAATTAATTAATATTAAAAAACGGTTCTCCCCGTTATTTAATTAAAAACGGCTAATTTTTACAAAACTGCTCTCGCTCTAAAATCTAGGCCATTGGTTTCGGCCAATCTTTCCATTTATTTAAAATTTGCTCAAATTTTCCATATTCTTTTGAAAATGACTTGGTCCAAAAGATGAAGCTCGGAATTACCACCCCAGTCCTACCGTATCCCTTTCTGCCTTTCCATTATCCCTCTCCCTCTCTCTCTCTCTCTGTCTCTCTGTCTCTCTCTCTCTAAATTTTTAAATTTTTAGGACACTTTTCTTGTTATTTTTTCCCGATATTTAGGATTAATTTTTTTGATACATCATGGTCGGCAGTGATCACCAATGTCGAAGGCCATTGTTGGCCAGGTTTGATGGCAAGCTGATGAAGCGGCGAATATCTTGAATTCGAAATTTTTTGAAAAACGAATTTATGCAAAATTGGGCAGTTTGGTACTTGTAAATATATTCAAAGTCCATCGGATCGTCAGGGTCCCCGTACTCGGATTTCCAGGCTTCGCCAATGGTGAATTTGTTGAATCGGAGCATGTCCAGCACGCTAAATAATATCGGTGCTATGTCGTTTCGGCGAAAACCGCCAAAATAGAATTACTTGTCCTTAAAACTTTTTTGTTAGACTTTTTAGACCAAAAGTATAAAATGCAAAATTGTAATTTTTCTGAAATTTGGCCAAAAATTCGAAATTTTCCCGAAAAACCGAAAAAAGGTATTTAGAGGATATTTCGAAGTTTTTGGCAGAATTTCGAAAATTTAAAAATACCATTCGAATCAGCATAAAATTCTGAACAATTTTGCTTTTTAGAATTTTTGTCTAAGAAGTCTAACAAAAAAGTTTTAAGGACAAGTAATTCTGTTTTGGCGGTTTTCGCCGAAACGACTCATCACGAATAATATCCAGATCAATTATGATCGAAGTCCATGATGTTTAAGTATTGTTGGTCAAAAAAAACAAAAATTCACAATAAATCCAAGAGTATCACCAGTGGGGCTGATGAGGACTGAAGCCCCCTCCAGCCCACCCCCCCGCCAAATTTTTTTAAAAATACGTATACTAAAAAAACGTATTTCTGTCTATTTTTTTGAATTTCTTTAAAAATATAAAAAAATTCGGACAAAACTTACATGTTAGAGAAATTCCAGCTACTTTTTTAATATATGAAATTAATATTTTCAAGGGGAAGATTTTGTATAAAATTGTTCAAATTTCCTTAAAATATAAAAATTAAAAATTTTCTTGAATCTTACAAAATTTGAAAAGGAAATTCGAAAAATTTTAGCCAGAAACAGATATAAATTTATGCATATGTATTTCATTCCATTTTGATACTTTTTAAGTTCGCCCTTTTTGATAATTTTTAAGAAATGAATGAGCACTAAAATAATCTTCTATGATTTAAGCGAAATTTGATCAGCATAATAAGATTTTAAGTCGTTGGTAAAGCAATAACTCTGTTAATAAGTAGTATATTTTGAAAAGTTGTTGAGATTCTAATTGGATTCTCAGAATATTTTGGATTTTACTAGTTCGGAAAATGATATTAAACCGAGAAAAAATTTCACCCACCCAAATTGAGTCACCACGGCTCCAAACAGGTCGGGTCGTTGTTGGGCGCAAACCGCGGTCAACAATCCACCATTGGAAGAGCCGTTAATTGCCAATCTTATGGGATCAAATAATTTATTTATTCCGCGGAAAGCTGCATTATTAAAAAAATAGGTGCTATGTCGTTTGGTCGAAAAGTGCAAAAAATAAAATAATAGTCCCAGAAAACTCTTTTCTTATACCCTTTAGACCAAAAGTATACAAGGTTATGCAGAATTTTGTGCTCTATCTTCTGGTACTTTTATTTTTTTGAAATTCGGCCAAAAAGTTTTATCGAAATACCGAAAAATACGGTTTTTAGGGGATATTTCGAACTTTTTGGCCGAATTTTGAAAAATTAAAAATACCATCAGAATCAGCATGAAATTCTGCACAACTTTGACTTTTAGTTCTGCACAACTTTGACTTAATACTTTTGATCTAACAGGTCTAACAAAAAAGTTTTCTGGGACTATTATTTTATTTTTTGCACTTTTTTGACCAAACGACTCAGCAAGAAAAAAATATTAGTAAAATAATGATTTTCTTTGCTGTCTAATTTCGTGGGCATTCATTCAAACTATTGTAACAATTTTCATCTGATAAATACATAATATGTTGTTTATCGTGACTTTTGCTTTTATCGGTTTAATATTTGATAAAAATTGATTATATATTTCACTTATGGCTTCTTGTGTAATTCTCGCGGATCAGAAATTCGGCGCCCGCGATGAAGTCGTCGAACCCATTTTGGTTGTGTTCGAGTATTCCAGCCTCGTGCCATGTCCGACCATATTCGCTGTAAAATGGATAATTTTTCATAATTAATTTATAAAATTGAACTTTTAACAAAAAAGATTTTTTATATGATTAATTCATGCTTTGGCATCTCTATTTATGAAAATTGGATTGATTTTTATCGTTACAAAGTTTTATAAATTTGGAATGTTTGGAAGGTGTTTAATAGATGTATTACGATTTTTAGATTTCGGAATAAAAATGTCAATTTTTTAAATTTTTAAAATTTTTATAGGAATCCTAAATTGACCAGCCAAAAATTTTTGCATTATTTTTTGCAATTTTGGCCTAGTATGGATTTTATAAGTGTGAATGGTTCTATTTTGACAATTGCTGGTTGCTTTTCGCTTTTTCGATAGTCCTGCTAACGAGGGGGCCAATTTTTTAACGGAAGGGGGGGNCGACTTTTGCAGATAATTCGTTATTTTCGGATCATAACTTTGTTCAAACGAAACTTAGAGAGGCGAGTTTGGTGTCAAAAAATAGAACAAAAATAAGCTGCAAAATAAGTCTATGCCCATTCAAATTGGTTCACTGCGAAAAAAGTTATGCGCAAAATACTCTGAATTTGGCCAAAATCAATATTTTGGCCATAACTTTTTTCACAGAGGTCCATTTCGAGCGGGATTAGGCTCATTTTGTAGATAATTTCTCTATTTTTTGTTATTTAATCCGTTTCTGTAGGTTTCGTTTTAACCGAATTTTATAATGTGATCTGCAAATGTCGGGTCTGCAAAAGTCGTGCCACGATAATTTTATATGTAGCTCCTTCATATACATAAAATTAGCATTTGAAAAATGTTGCATCCAACTTTTTTACCACTGACCCTCCTCCCCGGATGTTGGCGATGGCCACCACAGTTTGGCAATGTTTGACAAACATCAATTGGTCAGCCGAGAAATAAGGTAACTGGGAACTGCTGAAACCCCCATAGCCGTGGAGCAGGGCACCGTTGTCGCCATGGAATTGCATGTCTTTATGATGAATGATGTACATGGGAATCTGCTGGTAGAAATTCACATTAAAATAAGTTTATTGGGTGCTATGGCGTTTTATAAAAAAGTGCCAAAACCTAATATGTTCCCCAAAAACTTTTTGTTAAGACTTGTTAGACCAAAATTTCCAGGGACAAAGTTGTGCAGAATTTAATTCTCTATCTTCTGGTATTTTTATTTTTTCGAAATTTGGACAAAAAGTTCGAAATTTTCCCAAAATACTGAAAAATAGGGTTTATAGGGGATATTTCGAATTTTTTGTCCGAATTTCGAAAAAATAAAAATACCAGAAGATAGAGCATAAAATTCTGCACATCTTTGTCCCTGGAAGTTTTGGTCTAACAAGTCTTACAAAAAAGTTTTTAAAGAACAAACTGGGTTTTGGCACTATTTTACAAAGCGCCAATTATGGCATTTTTTATAAAACGACCCAGCACCGTTTATTGTTTAAGTATGAATAGAAGAATAGTTATTTTCATTAAATTAACCTCGGTTCCATCTTTGCTCGGGTAGAATTCCTGAAAATGAATGCAACGAAATTTTTTACATGGCATAAAATAATCTATTTTACTGTTTTCTGATAAATTTGACTTGTATGTATAGTCAGGCATCTAGGGTAACTTTGTAGTTTACGAGCCGGAAAAAATATAACCCCTAAGTGTTCAATATAGTTATATCTTATATAGCTTTAAAACCCACAATAATATTTTCAACTTATTTTAGAATTTTTTTGTTTTTTTAGATATGCTAATAAGTTTTTTATACAGTAGAAACGAATAAAATAAAAATAAACAAATATTTTTGTTTTTTGAATTTTTATTGTCAGCAAGGATCAAATCCATCAATTTGCGTACCCACCTGCTTGACAACAAACTCCTCGCTGTCCAGACCCTCCACAATCTCTTTTCGGATCACTGTCAGCTCCAGCGGCTCCCCGGGATTTTTGCTAAAGTCCCCGTGGTACAATGTTCCGGGTGTCAGGAAGGACTCGAAGTACAACAACAATTCGGTGCTGTTTTTGCTCGTAGAGGCATCGATCAAGGAGCCAATGCCAAGGGGAAGTTGGTAGAGCTCTTTGCCGGTTTGCAGATCGTGGATGTACATGACATGCTGAAATTCAAATAATTCAGAGAATCTTAGTTTAAATTATAAAGATGTTAATTGTTCATTTTGGTTTAAAAAAATTATTTTTCAACGGCGCCAACTTCAGATATTAAAATTTCAGATATTAATATTCAGATATATTATCCAATGGAGTTCAGTCGGAAAATTTTTATCAGATTGGGGTCAACATTCGAACTTCATGTCGACAAAAAATCAGGGTCTAACGATTTATAAATGAGTGAATCGTGTTTCCACACCCGTGTTTGACTAAAATAATTTATTTTTTCTAATTTTTTACAGATAAAAACCCGAAGTTAAAATATTCCTAGAGAATGTAAGATTTATATTGTCATCAAATTTGTAAATGTTTTCATAAATAATAAGACGCTAAAAACAATCAAACTTTGATATACACTTAGAAAATTCTTTGTTATTTTCACCGAATTTTTAGTTCAAAACAATTTAATTTTTACCCTTTTAAATATTATTTTTACTAAAATAACCTTTACGTCCTCCATGTAGCAAACCAGCATTTTGTCGCCGGCCAGCGCCGATGTCCATCTCAAATTCCTGTTCGGATCCTCTGGGATCACCTCCTCCCAAGTATCGTTCTGGTTTGCGAGTTCTGGTTCATCCAGTCTGATCCTGACCAGTTTACCCATTGGAGCATTGTGATTTGTCCGTATCAGAGCGGTCTTCTCATCAGAATCCATAACCTGAATGGTGTCCAAAAGTTTAAATCATGGTACTTTTTGGGTTTGTATCTGTTCAGTCCTTAAAGGTAATTGTGGCTAGCAATTACAAGTTCCAAACAATTATAAATAGTATTTATTTTTTCCAAAATAACAGCCAATTGTAGGGATCAATTGAGGACAATGGACCTGTTCAAATGTGTTTTGCTTCATTAAATAGTTGCTGGTTATGTTTTCTATTTTAAATTAATCAAATCCTTTCTCTTTTGTATCGAATCAAATTTTGAATGGTTGTGCTTTCTGATNGATTGCTGCATATTTTCTTGGATTTTTAAATCAAATTTTATGAGTTGAATTGTTTGGAAAAAATCCCGAAATTTCGTCATCAAAAAAATGAATTACAATTAATTTTTCGCTAACAATAAGCATAGTTCCTGGGTTTTTTTAATGCGTTAGCTTACTGTATAACTGGCGTCCATTTTGTCAAAGAGTGTTGTCAGCTGGAGTTCCCCGCTGATTTTGTTGTCGGCAGCAGAAAGATCGTAGAAATACAGTTCGTTTTTTGGGTCGGTGCCTATGTCCTCCGTTACAAAAAGCGATCGTCCATCTTCGGATATTGTCGCAGTGCTGAGATATGCGGAAAAAGAGGTAGATTTTTTTAGAAAAGCTAATTAGTTGAATTATAAATTCGGTAAAAAGTCAAAATATATTTAAAATTAAAAATATATATTGGCTAGCCTTACCTTGTGAAAATTAATAAATTGCTTTTTTTCTTCTTTTCATTAATCCAATTTTTTGAAATTTAGAAATTAGAGACTATTATTAGTTATGTATAGGGCGCGGATTTTTTTTAGATTTTCCCAAATATGCGCATAAAATATGCACAAAAAATATTAAAATATTCCCAAGATAGGTCTAAAATTCGAAAAAATGCGCAAAATATGGGTAAATTTTTTGCAAAATATGATCTAAATATGCAAAAAGTTACCTAAAAAAACTATTCTTTACTATTTAATGTGGTTTTTGTATATTTAATATATTTTCAAGACAAAAAATAAAGTTCAAAAAAATCAATTTTCTCCATCCCCACCCCCTCCATCCAAATAAAAAAATGAGAAAATCCATTTTTTTAATTTTTTCCAATTTTGATATCGATTGGAACTTTTATCAATTTCTTAAGTTTATTTTTCAAAAATTGGTCCAAAAATTAGAAAATATGCCCAAAAATGTAAAAATATGCGTAAAAATGCCCCAAAATGCCCAAAATATGCGGAATATGTCCGAAAAATGCGAAATATATATGCAAAATATGCAGAAAAAGTCAAAAATATGCAGTTAGAAATCCGTTCTAGAGCGTTTAAAAATGCTAAAAATGTGTTCTACGTGAGTTTCAGGCCGTTCTGAAGCTGCAAAAAATATGCATTTGCATATAAATCCCGGTCCTAATTAAGTATTATATTAAACTTTGAGATTACATAGTATTATGTCATTATGTACATCAGCATCATCATTATTAGCCAAAACTTACATTCCCATGTTCGGCTCATCTCTGCGTTGCACCTTAAATTATAATTAAGTTAAATTTTAGAATTTTTAAAAATGTAATTATATAAGTATAGTACCGTATTCTCTCTAAAATAAGACACTGTCTTATTTTTTTCAAACTCCCTCAAAAGGGTATCTTATTTTAGAGGGGTATCTTATTTTAGAGAGGTGCCTTATTTATTTCGAACCTCTTCAAAGGGCTCATATTATAGTTTCTATCATAAAATTTAATATAAATTTTTTTGCAAAATTAATAAGAAATTTTTTTTGAAACTTGTTCATCGAAATTTCCTGAAAATTTTTAAGATTGGGAGTTTAGGTTTTTTTCAGTTTTTTTAAGATTGGGAGTTTTTTTAGTTAAAATTTTTAAGATTGGGAGTTTTTTTTACTTTTACGAAAATACTTTTTCATTTTTTTCTAAAAAAATCTTTTTGTTTTCAAGAAATGACTTAGCATCCTAAATATACTGTTTGGCATTTTTACTTTAAATTCCCATATATTTTTGATAAAAAATTCATTTTGGCACTTTTGGCCGGTTAAAAAGACCAAATGAAGCAAAATTCATAATGCCACTCGATACCGATATAGGACTAAAAAACGATCTCTTGAATCAGGGTGGTTAGAATTTGATCTTGGGAAGGGGCTAACTTTTTGGGGGGGGGGGTAATTTTTTAAGTTTAAGATCCTTTTATTTAAGAAATTTGAGAATTTTTTAATTCAGAAATAAACTTTACGAGCGAATTCCACTATATTAAGGAGTCCCAAGGACCCGATAGGGATGAGAAATGGGTGTCTTATTTTAGAAGGGGTGTCCTATTTTAGAGAGGTGTCTTATTTTTTTCAAACACTCTCAAAGGGGTGCCTTATTTTAGAGGGGTGTCTTATTTTAGAAGGGTAGCTTATTTTAGAGAGAAGACGGTATATTTTTTTTGAAAAATAAACTCACCACTAGAATGTCCTCGCTTGAATCGGTGCCCATCTTATGAAAATACAGTGATTGGAATTCGTTTATCTCCATATTGATGCCATTGGTCTGTTTTTGGTCTGGGTACTTCTGTAAAATTTTTGCAATATAATTTTTAAAAAAGTTGTTAACCATCAACTAACTTGTAAGAATAATTATTTTGATGAGGAAGTTGTATATGAAATAAAAATTAAAATTTAGCTTCTTGTTCTTCGATTATACTAAGCATTAATCGATGATAAAATTTTTTTTTGATTATGCACTCATACATTGAAAATAAAAAATTACAAAATTATCCAAACCTAAATTTTTTACTTATTATATTGTGTATCAACTAGGGTGCCACACGGGGGGGGGACATCCCCCCCGCTTCATCCCCGTCCCCGTCCCCGACGAGCCCATCCCCGACATCCCCGATCCCCGACCCTCATCCCCGCGGGGATTCGGGGATGAAAATGCACCCCTAAAGATGGCATTTTGATCCAACTGTTAAGAGAATTTGGCGGAGGAATAGCCAATTGGACCTTAGCTCAGTGGTAGAATGCTGGTTTATTGGCAGTGAAGTCGCGGGCTCAATTCCCGTCGCCTAATATTTTATTAACATATTTGCTTTGTCCCTTTTTGCTCATTTTACATACATACATACATAGAATACATAGAATACATTAAAATAACAAAAAAATAAGAAAAACTTTTTTTAGAATGATGATAATTCTTGAATTTTCAAACAGAATTTAAAGAAAATGACATAAAAATTAAGCAATTTTTTAAAAAGAAAAGGGTCTTAATTTTCAAAATTTTCTCCGGCGGCCCCTATCGGGACCGCCGGCACCTTGCACAATGATTTCTTCAAAAATTTCATTAAAAATGACAAATTTTCTTAAGGAAAATGATCTAAATTTTCAAAAAATTTCTCCGGCGGCCCCTATCGGGACCGCCGCCACCCCTATAGTGAACTTCTTTATCAAAAAAATGCTCATTTTTTAATAAAGCTTTGAAAATTTTTTGATATACGCTCATAAAAATTTTTGGAAAAATTTTTTTCTGGAAAAAAGACTTAGAAATTTTTTCACCCATCCCCGTCCCCGAAATCCCCGATCCCCGTCCCCGGCCAATTTTCCATCCCCGTCCCCGACTCGTCCATCCCCGGCAATCCCCGTCCCCGATTTTTTCAAAATCCCCTCCCCGTGGCACCCTAGTATCAACCATTGCACAAATGGAATTGCATTTTACCGAATAAAACAAGCCGGAGTTATCGCTTAACCAAGTGAGTTTTGAAAACTTGATGCCCCGGATCAGGTCCGGAAGCATCTCACCGGTTGCCTTTATGAACTAAATTCAATGGATTACAGTAATCTGGTAAAGCACACAGTAAATGCTACCTTCACATCAATCAGATCACTGCCATTATCCGAGGTGCCAAAGGCCAAGATTTGACCGTCCTCGGTCCAAGCCTCTTTTCTGAGAGATGTTTTGCCGTCCTCGGAAAATGTGTTGAGGTCCAGGAACACGGTGCTCTCTCCGTCCAAGGTCTCCTGTCTGTACAGCACATCATGGTCTAACAAGAAATATTATATAGGGTACGGGAGTTAGAAAAATCGAACTATCGTACCTTGTGAGCCTGTGTTATGGTAAAAATCGAACTATCGTACCTTGTGAGCCTGTGTTATGGTAGTAATAGTAGAAGTCACCATGCGGGATTGGGCAGGAGAATCTTTCATAGTTCAACACTTCATTTATTCTGAAATGAGTTCATTAGTGTAATTATCTTCAACTCTAATCAGAAATGATTCACATTCTAAAATCTAAATAACCTTCCTATGGTCAGAATCTCTGAATTTACATGATTTTAGATTCTGAGCCACAAGAAAATACGAATTTTAGAAATATTGACCATTGTGAATTGCCGGAATTCGATTCGATATAATATCCGATTCTTGTCTAATGACAAGAATTGAATAAATGTTCTGAGAGTATGCCCTAATTTTTAGGATTTGTGCCAATTCCATGTGAAATAAATCCTGTCGCCCTTTCATACTTTTGTTCCATTTGTTTCCGGCCCGGAATTCCGGCCAGAAAAGGCTCAGAAAGATCGTTGAGTTGCTTTACAAATTGTTTTGTCTCTTCTGCTTCCGGGTCCTCCAAAGCTCGATATGGGTCAGCAATCTTGATTTATAAAATTTCTTAAATAAAATTATTAAAAATTACCCTTTTGACGGTTTTTTCGGGTCCGACAAGGTATTCATCAATGACATTGCCTCTCTCTACTTGAGGGTAGCTACTTGGTTTGATAATTGGTGTCTTAAAAAAAGTAATTTTTAACATTGAAATGGGAAATTTTACTCCTTTTTCATCCTCTTTTGCAGCTTCTTGAAACTTTGGGCTGCGTTGAATGTTGAGAACTGATGGTGGCAATTCTCTCCTTTTATTAGACACTAAGAAATAAAATTATGATAATTCAGCATCAAGTGAAATCCTTTTTAAAAACCCTCTTAAAAGAAATCAGAATATAAATTATAGCCTCGTTCTACTCCCGGTTAAATAAACAACTAAAAAAACTATTTTATAACCCGGATTAATAAATTTTCCACCTATTTTCAAAGGGGTTAAATATTACATGGAAATTAATAATTTCAGAGGTGGACCCTTTTCGTGCCAAAAAACTTTTTAAATGGCATTTTAAGCTTCTCGGTGGTGTGCAAAAATGCTTTTTATAATACATTCAACAATAATTAGACTTTTATTTTCTTCTTTCCATTCACCCGATGCTATGTATTTTTTAAAAATTTTACAAAGAGGACTACTGTGTTTAAACAGCGGCTGAAAAATTTAGATGCTTTTTCGTTCTACATACTCATTTTCTAAGCCACCAAAAAGGTAATCATTGAGTTTACGGGTATATTCAATTCATTAATATGAAAATTTTATATTATGTATATTTACAAATCGAAACCCCATTTTTCAAATGAATAAAATATTTCTTAATTAACATTACCATGGGTAGGTTTTGGCTTAAAGTGGACGTGTTCATGATGAGCATCTCTGGGTTTGAGATGGTATCCCTGAGGTTGGTGAGGATGTGAGCGCAAATCTTTGAGATGGTGTCCCTGCTGAGGTTGTAGATCTTTAAGTGTATGATATCCATGATGCACAAGGTTGACTTGGTGGAGAAGTTCCGAAACCAGGTAATCTATAAATTTCATAAATGGACTAGCAAATAGTTTTCTATGGGAATCAATCCCTTGTTTTCGAACACTTTTGCTCTTGGATTTGAAAGTTGTTTTTTTTCAAAATAAAAATACTTTTAATAAATTTTATTAGGTATTCATTATGTTTGGGCCATTCCATGATTAATCCATATAACATTATTCAAAAATAAAACTCACTTCGGTTGTGCTTAATTCCAACAGAGAACAGCCGATGCGCGATGCTGCCCTCGGCAAGGCCATCCATCGACAAGAAAACTATCCAGATGATGAATAGCATTTTAAGGAGCTAATAAGAGAAATGGAATAACTTTAGGGCACAGTTTAAAATTTATTAGGTATATTAATGGTCTATAGAATGAGTCCGCGGTTGGATAATCAAAATTTTTACAATTAGTCATTTTTAAAGTTTAATTTGCTTTAATAAATGAAGGCTAAGCAGCGCGAAAAATGCAAGTTTTGTAATTTATATCGATATTTCGATATTGCATCAATATATATGTCGATATTTTCTTCGATATTTTGCCATATTTGGGAAATTTTAGGCAAAAAGGCAATACAACTTAATTAAAATGTTTTTGAAAATTTTTCAAAAAATTTTTCTCAAAATATTTTAGATTTTATGCCAATATTTTTTGATGCTCTAACTATTTTAGAGGGATACGGCAACTTTTTTAAACATATGGTTTTGGGATTAAGTATCACTTTGAATTAGTATTTTTTTTATATTTTTCAATTTTTTGATACCAACTAAGATGGATGCCATAATAATGCCTTATAACATTCCTTTACAATTATGGCATTATTTGAGTTTAAACGAACAAAAAACGATCATTGGAATTTGACGAAATATATATATTAAAAAACATATTTTAAAATATTTCTGTCAAAAAATTGGACTTTTTATTCAAAATTTTTTAATTAAAAAAATTTGAAAAAATAGAAAAAATAGAAAAAATTGGGGGGGGGGAATTAGAAAGTATTTTTGGGATTATAGCAGTTTCATATTGAATTTAGATTTTGAGTACTTCTAATATTTTAATTATCGTAGCATTAAAATAATAAAAAATCAACTCATTATTTTATATATAGCCTCTTTAATAATTTCATATTTATACCCATTTTATTTTACATATCCATAGTCTGTAGATATAGCAAATTTGGCCTTTAATGACTAAATATGGAAAAAAATATATCACCAAATCATGATTTGGCCAACTTGACCAAAAATGACTTGACCAAAAATAATATTTCCTTAACTTTCCGAGGGTAATCCCTGAAATAAAAAAAATGTAAATGCACTCCTAAATATGGGGATATGGCAAATTTTAGTTTTTTGGAAATAGCGCTATGTCTATTAGTGTTATAGCCAGCAGAGTAGAGTGCAAATTGGACAAAATTATTATCATGTTCGAGTTACCAATATCATGTCTTAAAATATGCCTTAAATTAATTGCCAAAAATAGTTTATTTTATCCAATGACCAGGACTGGGAGAAAAAGCATTCCAATAAATCAGAAATCTGCTCAATAAAAAATAAAAATAGGCAGAAAATTATGCCTGATTTTTCGGATTTGCAAGGAAATTTTTTTGTCCATTAGTGACCTTTTTCGGACATCGGGGCTAAAAATTCGATTTTTTGAAAAGCTCGTTAATATAATAAATAAAAACTAGCAACTTTGATCTCTGTTTGTTCCCAATTTTATTGTCCGCTTCATTGTTCAACTAAAATGCTTTATTATTAGAACAGAATATTTTATGTAGAAATATGTAAAAATGATTTTAATTGGGAACAAGGTAATACAGCAATGAACGGACTCCGGCGCTCACTTTGATTTTAGGCCATATTAATTTTGCGGATTTCTTAAAGGAAAATAGAGATGGACGTGTGCATGTGCGACAGGGATTTTCGCAAGAAAATCTGAACTCGCAAGAAAACGGCACCATCCGGATCCCGGGCCAGCAAATGCTGCTGTCCACCATGGACGTGTTCCTATTCGCCCCCAACTCCTTCACCGATCCGTTGGGGCCGCCGTGGAATTTGTGGACGACAATGCGGCATTCGAATTTGGCAGAAAAGTGCTCGGCAAAACTGGAATGGTGAAAAATGGGTGGAAAAAAACTATAAAATTAGGTGAAAATGGTGTGAAAAGAATAAAGGGTATGTATTATATGGTCATGATTTATGTTCGACTAAAAAAGAAGAAAGAATCTAATATCTGATGAGATTGAATTAAATAATTGATCTAAAAGTGGTNCACATAAACGTTAAAAAACCGCCACTTGGGCCATTCTGACCAAAAACTTTTTTAAGCTGGCTAGGCCAAAAGTATAAATTTTGGTCTTTTAATTTTTCAAATTCGAAAAAACCCGAAACCTTATTCTCCTTTTTTCGAAAGTTCGAGCTTTTTTTAGCTTATTACCAGATTGGACAAGCTTTTTAATTTCTTAGCACCCTAATAAAATAATAAGTCAAACAAAATTGCTAAATGAATTTTAGTCACCCAAAGATGTGTTGATCAAGTGTCCGTCCGAAGAGCGCAAAACCCAAATGCCCAAACTTGATTTCATTTTTGGTTCTCAAATATTCACGCTGGAACCTGACGACTATATTTTACCTGTAATGATTTTTTAAACATTACTAGAGACCGAAATTTTCGAAAATACGGACCAGGATACATGACAAATGTTTTTGTAAATTAAAGGAAAGGATGTTATTACCGTAAATTCTGTAAAAAATGGTCTTATTCAGCCCGGTCTCTAAATATTACCTACATATAATATTCGAATAAATCAGCCACCTCCTTCAAAAAACGAAACTACCGTAATATGTATTCATTAGCTTTTCAGAATTAGTTATCAATGTCAAATTTCTTCATAATTTTTCCAATTTTTCAGCTCAAAAAGCCATTAAATCCGATCCAGGACAAGCAGAAGGTGGGTGTGCTGAACGGTGCTGTGTCGTAGTAAAAAAGTGCAAATGACCTAGAAAAGGGACGGATAATCCGCTACTATGAAGAGATGATACTACGAAATGACTAAAAGTACAGAACGACTAAAAAGTAATAATTTTAACAAAAGTAATTAAATAAATTATTTAAAAATATTTAAAAATAATTTAATAAAAAATAAATAGGTAATATTGTGGTTTGTACTTTGTAGCTTTGTACCCCCTTTTTGGAAAAAATCGGCCTAAACATAGCCCAAAATCACATCCTAGGGGCAGTTTTTGACGCTGAATCCGATTCTGACGCCCATTTTGACTTACTGCGTCATCTGACGCAACTTTTTGACGACGTAAAAACGTTGTTAACTTAATTTTTCATTTTTTATTATGAAATGACTTTCTAGTGTAAATTTTGACGCTGAATCAGATTCTGACGTTCATTGTGACGTAATGCGTCATCTGACGTCACTTATTGACGCTTACGTTGTAAATTCATCCCAGATATACACATATCTGCAGTTTCTACTTGCGGCATCCCGGAATCGTTTTTGGAGATTTTTTCAAAAAAAATTTAGTCAACGTCAAAAAGTTGCGTCAGATGACGCAGGAAGTCAAAATGGACGTCAGATTCAGATTCAGCGTCAAAAATTACCAAAGGAAATCCTTTTGAGATATTTTTCAAAAAATTCTTTTTTGACGTCAGCGTCAAAGTTGCGTCAGATGACGCAGTAAGTCAAAATGGGCGTAGATTTTTTCAAAAATTTCGAACTTTTTGTCCGAATTTCGGAAAATTAAAAAATAGAGCATAAAATGCAGCACTAGTTCACCTTGTATAAATTTAGTCCAGCAAGTTTCTTAGTTGATTAATAAAGAAGTTACCTATCTCTCGTTGCTATGGTAGTGTATCGAAACAATTTTTGTCCACAGTAGCATAAACACAAATATATGTTTTTTTTTAAATTTTGACATTTAATGGTGGCTAGTCATAATCATTGATGCGAAAAATTCAAATAATGAGGGTAAATAGGACCGTCATATCTGGCCAGTTCCTTGTTTATATTCACATTAATAAATCCAGTGTGTGGGCAATGGTAATGAATCAAAGTAGGCAAAATCCCATTTTATTTGTCCAGCCATGCTAGACATCTTTGAAACGGCAAAAGAAATACATTTTTAAATCAATTTTCGGTCGATGGAAAAAATGATGATTCAATCATTCAACCCAGGCTACACTATCCAAACATTGAGCATGGGTGAACTTCGAGGTGTATTGTTAGTTTGGTTTTTATTAATAGCCTCAAGAGTCTCATTTTTCAACTTGAATTGCATTTTTGCATATTTATTTATTTTATTCTAGATTTATTTTTGATTTTTCCGTTATTAAATCTATTATTTTTAATCAAATCTTTTCATTGATATGGATCCGGTAGGTATAACTTATCCATTTAAATATATAATAATGTTTTTAGTTTTATGAATTGTATAAAAATGCTGGGATTGTGCCGATTGAAATTGGCACCAATGGTGTGATTGCATTGACATCCTTTGCTGGAGCTTTCCTGAATTTGTGTCTTGTTTATGTCACCGTATTTACGAAGTAAATTAATATTTTAGATAAATCCATGATTTAATGCGCATATTTTCGTAAATATGATTCCATATTAACATAAAAAATCACCGATTTTGCTTTGACAGGTCCCTACATCGGCCTTGCAACATTCTGATAGCCCTTTTTGCATTTTTCATTTCTTTTAATTTGGTCGGATATTCCATCAAATTTTTCGTGTTTTTATTCGGCATCAATTATGTCTCTTTAAAAACTTGCTACTTTGTACAATTTGTTCCCCTGATGTGTTCATCTTTTGGTATAAATTTGCAGCTGTGTATTGGAATTGATCGGCTTTTCGCCATTTTNATTTGAAATATTTTTATTTTGTTGATTTCAAATATTTTTTTCACAAAAGACCATTCTCTAGAAGGATGTCCTTCATCTAAAAACATTTAAATTAACGGAAATTTTTTAATAATTTAATTTCAAAAGATGGCTACATTCTAAACAGATTTGGACTTGAATTTTTCAGATTTCTTGAAAATTTTCCAATTATTTCATTTCGGAATAAAAAACAATTTTTCTTTTTTTTTAATTTTAAAAAAAAATTTCCAATTATTTTATTTCGGAATAAAAAACAATTTTTCGATTTAGGCCTGAAATTAAAATAATTAGATTTGTTAATATCTGACGGGTTAAAAATTATCATATTTTGGCCAAATGACGCTTATTAACGCCCTTCCCTTGAATCTTATAATTTAAAAAATAATTTTATACAAACATATTAATGGCAATTAATTTAATATATATTTTTTTAAATTTCTAACTTATTATAGACCAGTGATGTGCACTCTTAAAGATCCAGCAAGTCAAGTTGAAACTGCGCTTTTCTCGTTTTACAAATCATTTACCATTTACTCTGCCGAATTTTTGTGCTATTTGTTGATTTGGGCGATTATTTTATGCAGAAAGTCTTCACACAGTGAAATTAATATACTTGGTTATTATTACTGTTATTTTGTCTTTTACTAGTTTCATCCAAGCACAAACGACTTATGATTTCATTGAGCATCATTACATCAATGGGACTATTTTGGGTGTTGGTGTGTTATTTTTCAATTAATTATTATTTATTTTATTAAAATATGGCGTTATGGGGAAAAAGCTTTTTTAAAAAATATTGTATCTTACCCTTCAAAAACTGGGGTTAAAATTACCAAAGCAGTAATCCCAACCAAGGTGATATGGCGTTTTAAAAAAGGGCCATAATGGGCGTTTTAAAAAAAGTGCCAAAACCCAGTAAGTTCTCCAAAAACTTTTTTGTAAAGCTTGCTAAGCCAAAACTTCCAGCGATAAAATTGTGCAGAATTTTAGGCTCTATCTTTTTGTATTTTTAGTTTTTTTCGAAATTCAGACAAAAAGTTAATAATTTTCTTGAAATACCCTCTTTTTCGATATTTTTGAAAATTTTCAAGCTTTTTGTTCGAAATTTGAAAAATTAAAAAATACCAGTAGATAGAACATCAAATACAACTTTGTCGCTGGTAGTTTTGGCCTAGCAAGCTTTGCAAAAAAAAAGTTTTTGTAGAACTTACTGGGTTTTGGCACTTTTTTTAAAACACCCATTATGGCCCTTTTTAAAAAACGAATAGCACCCAACCAACTACCTAAATAGATTTTTAATGGATGTTATACTAAGCATTATTTAAGCTATTAACATTGCCTGATATAATTTAGAAAAATAAACACGGTGTATTTAATTTAAATACTCATAATATATACGGTGTATTTATTAAAATTCTTTTAATATATACGGTACATCTATTTTGTTTCCAAGATTTCGATTCTCTACAACATCATTATGCCACGCCTAAATGTGGGAATGTTCACCCATGAATATGTGGTTGAACCGATTCTTTTCACATTGGGTGTTCTTGCAAATGGTAGTACCACCCCAATACTATTTCTATGCAGGTAAATACAAGACATAATAGTAAAATCCATGATGGTTTTCGTTCAGCAGAGAATATTCCAGTGCATTCCGCGAATGTTTCAGAAGGACAAATGCTGTGAGTGCAACGGCCAATATCCAGATCATCCGATAAATAATCATTAAATGTATTCTTAATTCTTCTAAATTTTTATTATATCTTTAATTTTGGGATTTCTCTCTCTCCCTTTCTCTCTCTTTAAATGACGTGACCTGGCCCGGACTTTTCCTGCAGGACTCTGCGTCTGCATTTTTTGGGGGGGACATAGGACTTTCCCCGGACTATGATTCCGGGTTCCGGATCCGCCGTCCTGAGATGTTTTAAAAATTTGAATCCGAGTCCGGGTCTTTTAAAAATTCCGGGCCCTTTTTCCTTTATTATAAAAATTGATCGATAGAAAGAGAGGATTTAGCTAAATTTTTATTGTTTAATTTAATTTTTTTTTCTCACAGAAAATGACCCTTTATTTTTAGATTGCCAATAATAAAAACGAGTCAATGATAAAATCTCATACAAATTCTACAAAATTCAATAAGATTAAAATGAAAATATTAATTTTTTAATTTTTAATCTTTTACTTTTTAAAAATTTAAGAATTTTGACGTCATTGACTTTGATAGAATTTTTTAATCCTTTCGACATTTTAGTTACATTTTAAGTTGATCGCTAATTTGGTTTTTAAGCAAAAATTGTATTTTATGGCCCAATAATGCAAAATAGGTATACATATTCAAGGTGGAAATATTTCCCAAGTTGTATTTAGGTATATAATAGTTTAATCTCTTGTAATCTGCGAAATTAAAATTAATGAATGAATTAATTTTTTGGCAAATAAAACAAGCTCCAAAAATAAACAAGATTTAATCTATGAAGTATATTAAAGAGACTACCAAGGAGTATGAATATATAAATATGCATCTTACTTGTTAGATTGAGTACCGATCGAATAATATTAGAATAGAAATATTTGTAAATAAATGAACTACGAATGGGTTTACATATTTAAAATGAATCCACATAAAAATTATAATTATGAATTATTCAATTACCATGCTAAAATAGACCAAAATTCATGCTTACAAAAAATTTCTACTTCTAAATTCAGCAGAATATGAAACATCCAAAAAGGAAAATTATTAATTATAAAAAATTATTTTTTGCAATTTTCTATTAAGAAATGAATTTGTAAATGACTATAATAGGATTTTGAATGAATATATATAAAATAATACACAATTTATCCAATTATCAGGCTAAAAATAGACAAAAGCTAATTTCAAACAAATAATTCTTTTAAAAATGTGTGCGCAAAAATAGAAATGAGCAAATGACTGCGATTTTAATATATTCATATTAAAATTAATTCGGAAAATAAGAAAATGGCGTACGGATAATGTAAGACTACATTATAAACAGCATAAAAGTCAATCAAATTTATCAGAATAAGGCATTCTATTATAAAAACTATTATTATATAAATTTATATTTTGATTTTTTCACATTGTTTGTTATATTAAATAGAAAGTGATTCTTGGCCCATAAAACAACATCTTGGCTCAAAGCAACCTCGAAAATCCATTTTGTTTCTCAATCATAAATAGAGCTCTTTAAAAAGATATGGTCAAAATACTGTGAATTTGGCCAAAAAATTTTATTTTTGCCATAACTTTTTTTTGTAGTGCGTCATTATAACGGGCCTACGATTTATTATTAACCCTTTGCTCTATTTTTTTGATAAATAAATTATTTCTTTAAGTTTGAATCGATTTTTGGACCCGACATATCCCGAAATGTCGGGTCCAAAAATATCTGGTAGCCATTATAATAGTTCTTTCAGAAAATGTTTTTTCTCCCATTTTCCATCATTCTGTTTTCCTTTTTGCCCTTCAAAAACATGGCGCCGCCATCTGGTTCATCAGCATCCAAACAAGAACCGCCAAGCCTGTTGGAAATTTGCACATTTTTGGCGCAAAAAGCTGTTCTCAGATCAGAACCACATAATGCACGGGCCTATGGGGGAATATTATTTGACCAATTGGACTTCTCAAAAACGGGAATAAGCGGGGAAAATGCCGATTTGAAGCCATGTTTGGACACTTTACGTGGATATATGTAGTACGACATTAGCCATATGATATTTTTCAATTTTTTGGAATTTGATCAAAAAAGTCCGACGGGAGAATACGATGATCAAATGCGGATGTTGGAACACTTATTGTTGCATGGACGCAAGCTATTTTCTGCCATTATTATGTCGAAGGACTTCAAACTCAAATATTCTCACAAATTTTGGACGAGTTTTTTGGAGGTAAATGTTCTACTCTTAGATTAACTGATGCGTTATTGAATTATTATTATTATCATATTATTCAATATAATATTATTCTTCTTCTTTAAAAATTCATTTTTTATAATAAAAAGATTCTTCAAAAGGAAAACTAAATGTGTATAAAAGCACCAATGTAAAATTAGAGTAAAATATTTCTAGTTTAAAAGTTACAAAGGAGTCCATTAAATAGTAAAAATATATAACAGTAAAATCATCTCTGTTTGAAAATTTACTCAAATATCCTTTAAAATTTAAATATTAAAATATTAAACAGGGATTAGGGGCATCAACAATCGTGTTAAACAAAAACAATGCACCTTTCTCATATCAAGAAATATGTAACATGTACTAAACTTTTATCTAAACTGGCCAAAAAAATTTTAAAGCCTGATAGACCAAAAGGATAAAAAGCAAAATGGTGCAGAATTTTTTCTTAAGTCCCGAAATCCAAACAACCGCGTTAAACAAATCAAAAGATAGAGCATAAAATTCTGCAAAACTTTGCCTTTAAATTTTTTTTTATTTTTATCTTTATCGTCCTAGCACCGGAATCACTTGGAATTTTTTATTTCCAGGAATATTTTTACCAAAAAAATACGAACACCATGAATGTTTTTGCAAACATTATTCCCGATGAATGGCCTGCAATGATGAAACAAACTGAAAAAGGGCGTTGCATGATATTAGAAGACAAAAAAGTGGCTGTTGACTCGGCTCGTAACGGTCGCATTTGCTACAAAGTCGGCGGAACAAATGTTTCATTTTGTTTGGATCAGGCTAAAGACAAGCAATACAAAGACATGCTGCTTACCCAAGTGAATATCAACTTCGGAAACACATGAGGTTGGGCATCATTAGGGAACGGATTTCCTAAGATCAGCTCGTTGATATGTTAAACATGTTTTTAGATAGTTTTAAGCATTTTAAAATATTTTATAAAATCGGAAACACGAACATTTGGACTGTTGAGTCAAAATTCCATTACTAAAATTCCATTTTATTCAATTATTTTTTTAAAGATGTTTTTAAACCTCTTTTTAGAAATGCAGATGGAAAAAGCCTGATAATGGAGAGATGAAAGAGGATTATAGTCTGAGATCTATTATCTATTTATTGAAAATTTTTATGTTTTGCTTTTGCCTACCATTGAAAAATGACTCTATTTTTTCTTGTTTTTTGATCGAAAAATTCGAACCAAAAAATGTACATTATTAATTTAATTAAGAAATCGAATTTAAAGGGGTTTCCTATACTTATTTCGCATTTTTTTATTTCGCATTTTTTTGTGCCGGAAAATTCGTACCCTAATTACAATTTAACCGATCGATAGTGCCTGCAGGTGGAGTTTGTATTTCCCTATTTTTTATGTTTAACCCCCAAATTTTTTTTAATTGTAATTTTTTAATCTTACCGTTAGATTGGATATCTAGGAAGTTGAGCGGCATATATTTGTTTTTCGAACATTGAACGTCTTAGACGCAAAAACGAAAAGTTGAAAAAATCTATTCTTCGAAATCAGCTCCCTAGTGGCAGTTTTTTTATAATTTTTCAAAAATGTCTTCTCGAAAATTTCATTTTTTTTAGAAATACGCGAAAAACTAAAACGGTTAAAACATTTAATATATTTTCTGCTATCTTTACATTTTTGGCCTTGGCGGTATTGACGGTGTTTCGGCGTTCGAAATTTAGTAGTATCCCTTGCGAATAAATCACTCGCATAAGTAATTGTTAAACTGATGTGAGAGATTGGTTAGAGAAGTCAGCGTGCTATGAAATAGCACATGCTCTTGTCTGCATTTCTCTCCTCTAATGCACCATATAATTGAATGGAAAAACGATACTAATTTGGCAAAATAGGCATTGTACAGTTTTGCCTTCCGCTGGCAACTTCTTTCAGTAGACAAAACTACTATAAAAAATGTTGCGGAAATGATGAGACACGCGGCTTTGTCTGATAAGAGATGACATTTTACTCTGATCCACGAATTATTTTTTTTTATCGCAAAAAATGAGTTAGACTGGCCGAAAACTTTTTAAAAAACTTGTTAGTTCGAAAATATAAAAGCCACTTATAGGATTGATTTTATGCTCTTTTCTGGTATTTTCAATTTAATTCCAACAAAATTTATATTTTTTCCCTAAATATAAATACCGAAAAGGGCTTTTTCGCGAAAAAGATTTTCATTTACTTTCACTAAATTATTTCACACTAATTAGCCAAAATGACACATAGAAATATAACGCATGATGTACCAGTAGAGAAGCGAGAGCACCGTGAGAGGGTACACCATTCTTCGCCTGGTAGAGAAGCGAGAGTGACGTGAGAGAATACAAGTATTTGCATCATTCTCTAGCCCTCATTTACAAACCGTCGAATAATATTTCCTCTCCATTGATACTGATATATAAATCGCCGAACAATGCGCGTCGTTGTGTCGGGCGTCACGGTTGAGGATGGCGTGCATGCAGGGCAGCGCGAGTTGTGTTCCGTTGACCACAACTGCTAAAGTGCTGTCTTGTCGACAGGCGGCAAACCTGCGATTGTGAAGAACATGATCCATGGTTGATCTATGCGATCACAGAGCACGGACTTTGGGATACGGTCCAACTGCGGTGTTTAGTAAACTGGCCGCGCAAGCTGGCTTATTCAAACCCGAAAATCAGTTGAGGATCACCAAACTACTCGGAGTTTAAACCCTGCCCAGAAACGCATGTCCCGCTGTTCAATGAAACGAACGCCCGCCCAATTTTTTATTATGATTTTTTTTTATTATAATTTTTTTAAATCCATTATTGAAATAAAACGCAAAGGAATTTGGTATCAGAACAGATTTTCTTCATATATTACCAAGATTTGCTCTTTGAATTAAAAAATAATAATAATAATATTGTTTCCATACAGTTAGTTAATTGATCTACAAAAATAATACTTTGTAAATAGCGCCTTACAATGCTAATATTCAAGTATCTTTTGTAAAAACAAGATTCAAAAACACAAATCCTACTGCGAAATCCGAGTATTGATCCAGATTTATGCATAAACAATTTTGGAATAATTTAAATATACGGTATTGAAAGATAATAATTTTAATGCAATTTCACAGTAAATAAAAGATGTAAAAAATAGAATATCAATTAAAAATGATTAATTTTCATTAAAATTTAAATCTTTTTACTAAAAATTGAAAAAAAATCAAACCAATGGGCAATTCCCTATTCATTAAAAAATTCCACATCTTATTAAATAAATTTTCGATTTAACAACCATTGTATTTCCTTGGTTGACAATGAATGAATTTCGGTCCCTATTTTATCATTCGAAAATTTCGATGAATTTCCTTTCTATCATATTTCATAAATTGTTATGTGATTTTTTTCACATACATAAATACTAAGGAAGGGTCATTATTTCGTTAATTATTTTTGAGCGAGCCCAGAATCCGTTACGGATGCCAGATTGCGCTGCTACCACAAATTTGACTTGAGTTTCACAGGAGATCAAAAAATCAAAATTTTTGAAATGATTTGAGCAAATATATACCTGAGTTTTTAGATTTTTACTTTTAAGCTTAACAAAAAAAAGCCCAATATTCACCATGTCTGCTTGGTTAGTTCGTTTCTTCGCCTTAATGTTATTATTGACAAGTGTTGCCATGAATAATGGCCAGGGATATCCCGGGCAGACAACCACCAAGGAACAACAGCCAACTACTACGACAACAACTACCAAGGGATACCAAACTAGCACGACAGCAATTCCAGGTATTTATTATACAATTTGGGATCCAGATAACTCGACCCCTGACTGAGTCCAAGCGTGATAACTCGACTTAAACGCAACCAAGAAAAATGATCTTGGTGTCAAAAGATAGAGCATAAAATTAGCTACGAAATGAATCTATGCCCATCTAAATTGGCCCGATACAAGAATAGTTATGGCCAGATAATCACTCGTATTGACCTTTTTCCTGATACAATTGATTATCTTGGCCATAACTTTTTTTTTGGAATTGGCCAATTCAGATGAACTTTTTTACAAATTTGTAACAGACATTTAGGGATATCTTTTCACACCAAGAGCATTTTTTTGGTTGTGTTTAAGCCGAGTTATCACGCTTGGGATCAGTCAGGGGTCGAGTTGTCAGTGACCCATACAATTTATATGGCATTGCTAAGGAGTTTATGTTCGTGGTGATGGTACCCCCAAAAAGATGTATGTGTGCTTTGCGCAAGCAGGAACAATTAATTCCATCATTTGGGGCTGTAAAATACCGGCCAAGTTTATTTTTATAATTCTGAGCATTTTTAACGTTTTTTTTAATTTGGAACATATTACTCTAGATGAGTTCTATTAGCATGCTATTTTTCAAATTTTTTTCATATGCACAACTGGTTTCCATCTTTTTATAGTGGCCCCTATGAAAGTTGGTAACCAGGCGAATTTTTCTGGAAATTTTTCTATTTAATAAAAAACCGTTAAAATGATCTTGAATGATGAGTTATAAAAATAAACTTGGCCGGAAAAATAAATTTGAACAATATTTTTGCATGACCTATCTTTTATGTTTTAATTTGTTTTAAACAAATTAGAAAAAAATGTGGGTACCGCGACTGGCAATACCAGAAATGTATCCCCGCTGAAATTCAGGGATTTGGCTTTGGAAGATAGGTATTTCAAATAAATGGTGATTAATTTCGGTACCTAGAGTACATAACACCGACAGTCTCATCATAGTCCATTTGTTACGAACCCAACACCACCGTGGCCAACTTCAATTGCCAATGCCAGCCCGTGTGTGGTTACGGTACACTCTGCGACAATTCAGTTGAATGTACCCTCCTTAAATCGGCTCATTGTGTCTGTGCAGAGGTAACAAAAAATATGAAAATATCTCACTGTAAATTTTGAAAACACTGATGAGATTTTAAGCATGGGAACTTCAGTCTTACGTAAACCCCAAGGAAATTTTTTTCGAAAATCCAAGGCCTCAATTTTGAAAGTTCTACTTCAAAACCACGAAAACTACGAAAAATTCAAAAATCTGATAGCTGTTTTTTGACTATTATTTGAATCAGGACTCTAAGAACCTTCGCCCCCCCCCCTCCCCCCCCCCGCCAAAAAAAGTAAAAAATGAACCGCAAAAGTAGACCCAAGCTAAAGAAGTGCGATTTCTAACATCGACAAAA
>LDKF01000788.1:23666-33667 GCA_001026735.1 Rotylenchulus reniformis | reverse complement strand
GGGGGGGGGGGGGGGGGGGGAGGGACGGAGGGGTAAGAGGGGGCAATCAATCAAAGTCCGCGCAAAATGTGACCAGGGGAGGAGGAGGAGGGGGAGAAGGTGCTCAGCACCGATCGGAACCCGGAAGAGGGATCGGTATACGGTAGAGCACAAATATGCTGATCACTGAACAGCAAAGAATGGACCCACCCAAAATTGAGTTTTCTTACCGGTTACCTGCATTTTCCAAGGTGTCCAACACTGAAATTGGACTTTTCTACCAACTTTGGGTTTTTCGAACCCCTAATTTAATTTTCCGGACTTTTCTAATCCCTCAATATTCGCATTCTAACCCCCTGCTGTACAGGCGCATGTTTCCGGTGCTGAAGTTGCGCTTCTCGGGCGCCCTTCCGGCCCACCTCTACCACGTGTTCATCGACATGGTCCCTGTGGAGGGGGCCAACCGTTTCCGTTACGCATGTGAGTTGGGGGAAAATGGACCAATAAGTTTTAATTTCGAATTTCGAAGTTCGGCCCCATTTCGAATTTTGTTTCAGATGACAAATCGAAATGGAAAAGTGCCGGAAAGGCGGAAAAGCAGCCATTTGGACGCCTTTTTCTGCACCAAGAGTCCCCTTTCACTGCGGAACAGGTGGGGAGAATGGGTCTGAATGGTTCGAAAAGGGAGAAAATTGGGTCTAAAGAATGAAAAAATTATCGAAAATGTGTCCTTAAGCTGTGTGCCCAGACAGTGTGCTTCGACAAGGCCAAGGTTTGCCAGTGGTTGGCCCAATGTTCTCGGAAATTATTAGTTAGAAAAATCCTAAAAAATCCAAGTTTTGGACCCCATGTAAATCCTAAATCTTCCTAAAATTTGGATCTCATTCCGAAAATCGAGATAGGTGACCCCCAAGAAGCTATGGAATTTTCAAAAAGGCCCAACAGTACCCAGAAATCCTTATTAAAAAATTCGCGGGTTAGGGGACCAAAGTACCGCGAAAACTAATCCAAACTCTTATTTGTCGACTATATCATATATATCCTCAGTTGACCAACAATGCCGAGAGCAGCACGAAGCTTGATCAGCCTGATCAGGTTCGGGTTTCTTAGGGTTCGGGTTCGGTTTTTCCCGAATTTTCCGGCCTTTCAGCTGCTGCTCAACTCCATGCACAAGTACCGGACCCGTGTCCACGTGCTCTGCACGCGTCCCGAGCAGCAGCCCGACCTGCCCAAGCGGTTCAGGAACATGGCGGATCTGGACCGACTGGCCAGCCTGGACTACAAGACCTTCGAATTTCCGGTGGGTTCAGAAAAGTACCCGAAATTTTTGACCCTTGGTCATCGAATTTTCTCAAATGTGTAAAGATGGGCCAAAAATTTGTACTTGACCCATTCGATGAGAGATATTTTGGACCAAATGGGCCTTCTGGGTCCTTTAAAACTCGAAACTGGACTCTTCGTTTTAAAAAAATTCTAGTTTTAGACTCTTAAAATACAGCGAGTTTGTCCCTTAGAACCGAATAAGGCTGATATTTCGTATTCGGAGCTTGATTTCGAGCAGGAAAATATTTGTGAGTATGATTATGACCCTCCTTCCTGAGCCTACACGGAACTACTTTTGCCTTTTCATCTTTGGAAATTCAATTTGCACATATGGGCCTGAAGGGTATCAGACAAATTCGAATTCGAACGAAACCTGAAAAATGGACAATTGGACATAGACACTATAAGACATGTCCTGGGTTCAGGAAAAAATACCAAAAAAATGGGACCGTGAAGCTTAAAAATCAAAAGCCTCCAAAAACCCAATTGGACTCAAATTCAGAGGATCCGAATAACTCCCACAAAACACACACAGGAGACCAAGTTTGTTGCGGTGACAGCCTACCAGAACCAGCTTGTCACCCAGAAGAAGATCCAGCTGAACCCATTCGCCAAGGGATTCCGGGACCAGCAGCAGCACCACGGGCACGGCAGGGAAGCGGAAAATGGGTTAGACACAGTGGGAAAATTAAAAAAAAAAGATTTTGGACTTGGGAATTCATACTCAATGATGGTGACCACATTCGCAAAATTCCACACGGAACAGCCTGGGCTACCATCTACTCTGTGAGGATTACTGTACGGTTTGGGGAACTGCTGTGGGGCCTACCGTAATATCATCACCGTAATGACGACGGTCCAGAAAGAACATGCCAACCTCTCAATAAAAATGCCAAAGATTTCGGTTTCCAACTTTTTCAATTCGGGAAATTTTCATTGTTTAGGGGGGGGGGGCTATTTTCCAAAATCGGATCTGTTGTTCATTGACGGGGGTGAGTGGGTGATGTACGAAAACGCGAAAATGTGGTGCGGACTCCTTTATGGCACTTTGGAAGGAGTTTCTCGCCCCTATGAAGGGAAGTCAGATGAGTGCAAAACACGCCGGAGAAATCTCCCCGGATAGGAGGGATGTGGGTTCGAGTCCCGCCGTGGGTAAACGTTTTGCACTTTCGCAGAGGACCTTGGCATCACAAAAATCGAAAGATGGCGAACAGCGGGAATCGGTGATAGGCCAACATTAAGGGGCCATACGGGTTCAGGGATACGTTAATCCATCGCAGCATTACGGTAATCCAAGGAGTACCTTTTTGTAGGTACAGCTTGCCACCGTCGGTGTCCAAAAGCGTCGGTCATGCGGATAAGCGGCACACAAGTGGAGGGAGTGGCAGCAACGGTGTCAAAAGGTGTGTAGACGAAGGTCAGGGTTCGCGGGGAAGGAATCAGTGTCGAGTTCCGGGTCCGGGGTGTAGGCGATAAGATTCGGGGATGGACGATCAATTTTCGACGGGGATTTGGCGCCATCAGTATGGACCCGGTGGGTGTACCCCGCGAAATTCAGTGCAGAGAGGATCTTCTTGTAAAGAGATGATCATGAGGTTGGTCGGGAAGAGCCGAGGAGCGATTCGAATTTGTTTACTTTTTTATTCCCAACTTCGGGTCATTTCTCTCCGAAAAATAAGCTTCCCTGGCCCTTGAAACATTCCGGGGCCCTAATTGTTGTGCCCGAAGGGAATTGGCCAGAAAAATGAGGACAGAGTGGATTGGATTTTACATTAGATCCATTGCTTTCGGGGGTTTCAAAATCGGTCCTGATGATAACAACTCCTTAACACACTATCAAGGTTCAGGCTCCACAGGATTCGCCCGACATTAATTAGGACAATGATGATTCTTTATTAGCTCATCTATCTTTCCTCTCTCTCCTTTCTCTCTATCTTTTTCTCTCTCTCCTCTCTCTCTCTTCCCTTCCCTGATCACTTTTTGGCCATCCTCCCATCTGCTCCGATCACTTTCCCCCGCCTTTTCAGCATTCCTCCGCTTCCGTTGCCCAAATCCCCTCCGCCGCCTCCCTCCCTTCCGCTTCCCCCGACCGTGCCGCTTTGGCTCACGCCCCCGATGTTGGTCAGCACTTTGCTGTTTCGCCATTTTGGCAGTGGAGGAGGGGGAGGGACCCAACAGCGGAGGGACCACGAGGCTGATCAGCAGCAGCAGGAGGGGGAGAGGAAGAGCGTCGAAGCGCGGTGATCGGACCCAAATGTTTAGTTTATTTCATTTTTATTGTATTTATTCTTCAAATGAATCGGTGCATGCAAAAACTTCAATCAATGGTTTCTCCGGGGGATCTCAACCAACTGATCACTTTGCTCTCATCTCTCTCCCCCTGATCAGCTAATTCGTATCACCTTATTCAACTTTTCGGTGGTCACAATACGATCATCTCACTTGATCACTCTCGCTGCTCCCCCTTTCTCCTTTTTCTCTTTTCTCAGGGGTTGTTTCTTGCACCTCTTGTTTTTTTTTCTATTTTTTCCTGATCACAATGATCCCAACCTCTCTTTCCTCACTCGTTCCGAACATCCTGATCACTGGTCATCATCTCCTTCGTCCTTCGTCCTCCTCCTCCTCTTCCTCCTGGTCATTCCAATCAGATCCCCTGAACATCCCAATAATTCTGATCATTTATTCTTCTCTGATCACTTTGTCTGATCAATACACCCGGTCATTTCTCCTCTGTCTGATCACTTTATGTCTCCTGATCACTCGGATCACCCTCTTCTTCTTCTTCTTCTCTCTCTCCTTCCTTGGTCCGCCTCTTCTTCTGTTTCCATGCCGTACATTCGTCCATCATTCGGGCATAATAGGATGTGCTGACCACGTCCCGGGGCGCTTGGAATCCGCCCGTCCGCGACTGGGTCTGCATCAGCATCTGAAGAAGGGTCGAAACCGAATTCGGGATATCTAGTCCGAATCCTTAGATTTTGATCAATATCAATCTCAATCAGTGGTGGGAACTCGTACTCGTACTTCGTATTCGTACCTCGTACTCGTATCGTACTCGTACTACGAGTACGAGTACGAAGTACGAGGGGTCCGAAAGGGTCGGTACGAGTACGAGTACGAAGTACGACCCCATTTTTTGCCCTAAAACTCGTACCAACATACACCCCTAAGGATGGCACATTTTATAAAATACGGAAAAATTTTAATGAAAACCCTTAGGGAATTAACATCAATTTTTCAAAAATTTCTCCGGCGGCCCCTGTCGGGACCGCCGGCACCACTTTACAGTGAATTTTCATCGAAAATTGAATTGAATTTAAATTTTTTTATTATTTTTTTTCAAATTTTCTGAAAAGTACGAGAAAGTACGAGGTACGAGTACGAAGTACGAGCTTTTTTCAAGGTACTAGTACGAGTACGAAGTACGAGGGCTCAAAAATCGTGGTACGAAGTACGAGTACGAGCAAAATGCAAAATTCCCACCACTGATCTCAATTACGTGGGTAGGAATCGTGAATGAACAGTCCAATCTGTGCATTTTCGAATAAATACCATGTGGACCCCTAAACATTTAAAAAAGAAATCGAACAGCTGGGAAAACCTCTCCCTTATTAACTTCCGTTTCCTGATCACTTTTTCCTGATCATTCTCTTAGAAACTCGAATTCAACTCGGACCTAAACATGTGAAAATTCTCGTGCTCGGACTTGGCAGGACCCTAGCAGTATCCACGGAATCGAAAACGTCGTATTTCTTAAGCTCGATGCTGCGAGAAGAAAATCGAGGTGAGGGGATTTCCGGGAGGAGGGAGAGGTAAGGATAAGGATTGTATAATCCTTAAATGCCGGAGATTTACCGAATCCGCAGATATGTGTTTCGAAAATGTGGACTCGAAATTCCAAAAATACCGTATCCCTGATCCCACGGACCTGTCCGCCCAGCCAGCTCATGCACTTGTTGGACTCCAGCTGGTCCTTCTCCGTCCTTTCCAGCCCGCTGATGTGCGTCGTGGCCTGTCGGGCGCCCGATGCCACCACCTTTCCAAGGGTAAAAAACAATTGGGAATTTGGCCAATGGCAATGTTCCGGCTATTCCGTAGTTTGGTCGTATTCATGGCACAATTTTCGACCTCTCATACTATTAATACATTATTCCCAAGGAAGCCAAGCTGGTATCAAGGGTCAGATAAATTTGGTCCGGGAAAAGCTAATTTCGAGAAATTTTTTATCCCAAATAAACGTGATCTCTAAGGGCTTGACCAAGTGATATTTAGTCATTTTTGGTTGATTCCTCGTGGAATTTGCTTATGGATTTCATAAATTGCTAGATCGGAGCCGATAGTACATGTGCGTCCGATCTGTAAAGTTACGCAACTTTGGTTCCACTCCGCTCACGGATTCTTGATTTACTTAACCTTAGAACATAAATAAGGAATTGGACCGATGCCTTTTTGTGTCTTGATCAATTTGCTGTGGATTGGATGGTGTCCCATCTGGCAAGTTAAGCAACACCGGTTCAATTCCGTCTTCGTCCTTCCTTTTTTGACGCACCCGGATGGCGTCGCGTCCGTCGCGTGCGGCGCTGGTCTCGTTGACGCGCGCGAGTCGGGGCAGTGCCGCGCGACTGCTCGCCAGCTCCTCCTTGCTCCACGCGCGTCCGCCCACTGCCTGCACTTTCTCCGGCCTCCGCGCACCGAACAGCTTCGCATTGCGTGCCTCCGGTGGGTTCGGTCTGTATTGGGAACGGAGATGAAGTTGTCAACGCTTCGACTAAATGCGCCAACAGCCCCAATCTCTAAAGAGTGGATTGGCCCACCATCTACCGTATAGCTCTTAATGGTGAGCGATCTATGCCTCCTACCATACCCTCTCGGGATATAGCCTAAACTGTTGAGATGGGACTGACCGGCGAGTCGTTTCCGATCCCCCGAATCCTTGTGGGGGAAATTCCGGTTCTCCGACCCCGATCCCGAATGTCCATTAAGAATGGATAAATGATGCTTTATCCGGGACGGTAATTGGGGGACAAAGGGACTGAGTGGGAGAAGAACATTGATGGGGACAAAGGGGTGACATTACTATATACAGATCGAGGAATTTTTATCGGTATCCATAGGAAGCTTCTCTAACCGAATTTACAGTGTCTGTCAATGTTATCTCTCACTTTTTCTCCTCGCCGCGAAAAGACAATATAAAATAGAAGAGAAAATCATTCGCTTCATATTGTTTTCCTTAGGAATTATGGACACCGGTTAAAAACCTTGGACTGTAGGTGATCGGGGGCCAAATGTGACAATTGGTGAGGGAAAATAAAGGTGAAGAGAGCGGGCAAAGAGTGAGAGTCCAAAAATTGTGTAGGTAGAAATAGAGGGGGTGATGGGATCTCACTGTAAATAGAATACAAGCGGAAATTTGTCCCATATACTGTATGTACACTTTTGGACCCACCCACTCACTCCAAAAATGGTCTCACTTCACATCAATTACCGTATCCTTACCCATTCCATAACAGAATGTACCGAGAGTTAAGCCTCCGTACCCTGGGTCACCAACCTACTGGTTGAATCCCAAATCCTTGGAGAGGCTCACCTACGATAAAAATTGGGCGCCGATTGAATTGCTTTGAATCCTCGATTTTTCGAAGCGAATTTCTTATTATCATCTGTTATGGGAAAAGTGAAAGGACAGAGAAAAAAATCAGACTACAATATGTTTTAACACAACATGCCTCGAGGAGGTACAAAAAAATTTGGAATTCAATGGCTTTATTACGCTGATTAGTGATTATATATCCATTAAAATGCACAGTAACCCTCGCCCTTCTGGCTCTGCAGAATTAGCGTACTGTATCTTTTTGGTATTGACCCACCGTACCCTGACTACCGGCATCCTCGTGCCTACCTGCTCCAGAGTTTCAGAATGCGTTCCGTCTGCAGTGGGTCCGGCAACAATTCCTGGCACCGCTTTTTCGCCTCGCCCTCCTCAAATCGTGCACTCTCTCATCATCCCCTTCTCTCTTTCTTTTCCCTCTCCAACTCACGTGCTCTATCATTCGCGTCACTTGCTCCCGCGGCATGCCGAACGCGGTCTGACCCGCCTGGCTGTGCCCGGTGCCGCCCCGGCTCCAACGTGGCACCGCGTTCGGATCGCCTAAGGCATTGGGGGGAGGGTAGCGAGTTTGATTTCGAATTCTTTTCGCGATTTTTGTGTTTTTCGTGTTTTTTGGTGGATTTTCGTGGGTTTTCCGAGTTTTTAAAAGGACTTTCCAGGTTTTAAGTCGAGTTTTCGGATTCCAAACCCTCAAAAACTAGGCCAAACAAACCTTCTGTAAGCGCGCGGCTGGCGTGCACCTTCAATGCTGCAACAGAGATAGATGAGAGAGGAGGAGGGTTAGAGAAACAGAGATATGTGAGGGGATTGGGCCCGGTATCCTTACGGAGATTTGTAGACCTCCGAATCTTCAGGTTCCTCGGATTTCAGGGCGTCTGATACTTTAGTTGAATCGATTTTTCATATTCTTCCTCACCACTTAAAGAGGCAGGCTTCGTTTATTTTTTATAAAAAAAAACCCGTGATATTTGATTGAATCGGGAGAAAATCGGAGTTTTCCCGAAGAGGACCCCCTACCAAAATTCGGGGCGGGGTGGCCGAGTGGGAAATGGCATAGCAAGACGAAGGNGGGGGGGGGGCGGAGGTTCGAGTCCACAGGGGGAGTCAACATTTCTATGCATTACACCCATACACATTTTCTCTAATCAGTTTTCTCATTTTTAATGGCCGATATTCATGGAGTTCCCGCCTTTTTGGACTCACTCGCATTGCGGATGGCCCCAAACGCGCCAGCACCCTTCTGGGACCTGCGAATCCGATTTGGCCCATCATTTCTCCCCCCTCCCCTCCGGCACTTACGCGTGCCGGTTGCTGCCGTACTCCCACGGAATGCACGGCTCCGCCAGCACCATCTTGCGCCGCAGGTGCGGCTCTCGCACACGTCGCAGGCGCTCCTGCGCAAGTTATCGATTGATCAGACATTCCATGGTCTCTGATCAGTAAGTTCCCCTGATCACCCCTCCCCCTCCCCCACCTTCATCGTGGCCTTCTCCCGCCTCCGCTCCTCCTCCAGCCGCTCCACCTCCAATTCAGCCTCCGCCTCACCCACCGGAATGGTGCTGGCTATGGATTTTTCTTCTTCCTCCTCCTCCTCTTCTTCTTCCACGGATTCATCTTCATCGTAATTTTCTTCTTCCATGATGGAGTTCATTCTCGAAAAAAAATTGGACTGGAAGAATCGAACAATCGTTGCTTAACCCGCCAGATCGGACGCGTAAATTACAAAAATATCAATACATCCTGGATATATTGGGAGTTGAGGGGATCATATCAACCCACAGAGGGTAGAGGAAAATTGATCCATTGCCGCACCGAACCAGCGCTGCTTAACTTGCCAGATCGGACGCATGCGCAACAAAGCTCTTTTGGAAAAAAATGGGGAGGGGGGACACCCTCTTTCCCGTCAAAGGTGAACCGGACAGACAATGGGGGATGATGCCCCTGCTCCTCGTCCACTCGACACCGGCTTCTCCTCTGCTCCCACCCCCCTCTCACAATGTGTAAACACACAAAGGAGGGAAAGTGAAGGGGAAGAAGTTGAAGACGAGTCAGTCAAGTAAGCGAAGGATGGGGGGGGGGGCGGGAGATCGATCGGGGGGCGAGCGAAGGTAATTCGCGATTTTATGCGGTTTTGAGGGGCAAAAAATTTGAATGATTTATTCATAGGCTCTGTGTGTGCAAAAGTCTGCGCAATTCTGTGGAGAAAATTTGAAGATCCGATGGGATTCAACAAAAATAAAGCAAAAATAAAGAGAATTCTGATGGAATAAACAATTTCAAAGTGATGGCAATGGTGTCGAGGCCCGGAGATGGTTATGATACACGCATTAAACTGGATTTGTGAGTTCGGAGGTTCAGAGGATCATTAACAACAAAAAATTAAGTAAAGAGATAAATAAATGAATGAGCAAAGGCGCAGATTTGGAGGAGCTGATCAAAGGGGATGGATGGGTGGCAAGATCGGGAAAGTGATCAAAATCCAAAAATGAAAAGATCCTTATTAACCAGACTCTGGATGATCAGTCGGCCGGTTCGTAGTGTGAGAGCGCATCGGCCAAGTACATCGCCAACATCTGTAAAAATTGAAAATCCATTCTGTTTTATGATTAAGAAACAATTTTATTGTATGAAATAATAATAATAATAATAAATAGGCTACTCAGAAAACGATCCGATTAAATTTGGATGATAAAAATAAAACTCACCTTGGACGAGTTATCCACCAGTGTGCTCATGCTAACACGCTTGATGTCCCCGTTTCCGTAACGGACATGAAAGAAGAACGGAATGTCCGCCAGACCGGACGGTTCATGGCCCACAATCTCCTCGATGGTCTGTGCAGCGAGTCTGGCTACTTGACGTTCAATGGCCTGGAAAGAGTTAAAAGGTCATCGGCCAGTAAAATGGAATGTAAAACATAAAAATCCTTATCCCCTGAGGTGTCTGAATGGTAGAAATATTTCATTTCAAGAGCTTTAAAAAAAGAAATACTGAATATTTTATTGCAGAATTTTTTTGTAAAACAAAGCCTAATGCTTTAAAAGTTTGTTGCTCTTGCCAAATCAGTGGCGTAACTAGAAAAAATTTTCGG